>JANSTX010012489.1:0-18163 GCA_027564355.1 Penthetria funebris
AAAGTGACTATACACAAGACAGAAACTTGTGGAGAAATAGATTGAGAAGTAGGAGGGCCGACCCTGAATAAGGAAAATGGCAAAATAATTATTATCTATAGTAAAATTATAATAATAAAATTTTACAATTAGTTAAATACACCATAATCTACAATACTCGTAAATGTCAGATTATTAAAAATACTCTACTATAAATGCTAATATTTACACACGAAGAAAAAATCAATTAACATAATTAATTGTCAACGTTTATTTAATTTTTAAATTATAACATTTAGTTATAAAACAAGTTTATATAAAACTACATTTAAATTTTAATAAAACCAATTATATTCAATGCAACAAAACCACCACAAAATAAAAGAACAATTAATTGAATTTTAAATTAATTAATATTTTTCATTTTGTGTTAATTGAACTAAATGTGTGTCTTAATTAAATTGATGGTTTGATTTTAATTATATCGATTTAGTTGCTCCAAATAACGTAGTGTCGTCAGTCACTCTTTGAAACATATAATTCTTATATGCAATTCCATACAAAAAAGGGACTAAAAATGTTTTGCAGTCATTAAACTGTGAAAAATGTTAACATTTACATTTTTAATGACTTTACATATGCATTTTGAATTCTTTTTCATTGAATTTTTAATCGAAAAATTAAATAAATGTATCCGTTCGAATGATTTTTGTATATTTCGCATTTGATAATTTGCCAATTTATTTCCAACTCTAAACTAATAAATATTATATTTATCAAATAGAAAAAAGAATATTATGCAAATTTTATTTAATTTAATGTACTATATGATCATAATTTGAATAAATATTTATATTGGAATAATGGAATAATGAAGTCTTATTTTAAATTCAGTTTCCTCTATACTCTCATGCATAATGTTAATGCAAAAAATAAAAAAAAAAAAAACTATAATCCATAAGTTATTTTATAAATAATTCTAATTCAACATATGTTTGTACTAACTATTTGATTCCATCGTTCGTATATCATAAGCATATCTTAAATTGACGTCAAGTATACATACCGCCTCTTCTAAATCTGATTATTAAGTATTTTATTAATTTAGTTTTAAATAAATTAGCATAATTAAAATAAAGTGTATTTGATTTATTTTCAATTTAATTAAATTATCTTTGGTGCATATAAAAATATATAGCTTTTTATTGTCGTGAAACTGTAGGAGCACAAAAATTAATCAAAAATGCAATTTATTGCTATTAATTAATTGATTGATCGGCCCATAATTTTTCACTTGAGTTACATAAGAATAATAAAAATAATATAATAATAACAAACATTATACCAGAATGTATTTATGGTAAATATGGAATAAGACAATTAAGACACGATTTCATATCCATACGATATTACATCTAACTATATAATATCAATAGGAATGTCAGAAATAACTTAGCATAAATGATTAAATCTAATATAGCTCGTAGAAATCTCTAATAATTTCTGAATCATTCAGCAGAAACTAACATTAATTTCACAAGACAATATTGCTGGTTGACCTGTAATTCGAACTGCCGAAACTTTCAATTACACGTGATATGATGAATATAATGACAATATTTAGCGTATGTAAGCGGGCACGATTTGGAATATGAAATGTCAAAACGATATTTGAAATGACGAAACTGATGTATGTGTCTGTAGATTTTAAAAGATATTAACTCTACGTTCTTGTGCTAAGCGAGATTTGGTGTGTAAGAAGAGTAGTTAAATTATCTAGTTTTTCCTTTCTATGAAGTCAAATCACTTGAATGATAATCATGTAGTTGATTTATTACTAAACAACAGAGCAATACAAACTCTAACTAGATTCAAGAGTAGGGTAAAATATATAACAATTATACGTACCCATACGTAACAAGCATCAATTATCACGAAGTCTTGATGGGAATCAAAAATCAAATAGCATAATTTGTATGGAAATCAGTCATTGGTGTGCATGGAATGAATTAAAGCAAAAAAAAATTGCAGCAAAAAATGCTGCAAGTAACATCATGCCTGAAATAATATTTTAGTTTAAATCTTCAGTTGATAGTTTATTTTTTTGAGGGAGAACTATGCTAATTTTGTCACTTTGAAGTAACTTTTTTGATCAATTTTGATAATTTCTGGATGTGAGAAACCGCATGGTTCTAATAAGTTTTATTCCTTTT
This sequence comes from Penthetria funebris, assembly GCA_027564355.1. Taxonomy (NCBI): domain Eukaryota; kingdom Metazoa; phylum Arthropoda; class Insecta; order Diptera; family Pleciidae; genus Penthetria; species Penthetria funebris. The sequence goes on from JANSTX010012489.1 coordinate 2,193, forward strand.
TTTATGCCAAATCAAATTACACGGTGTGTAATAATTTTTTGTAAGGCATAAAAGAGTGTCGAATGTTGATCTAAGTGATATTGTAATGCGTTCCTTTCGTTATTTGAACTTTTTTTGAAAATACCCGTCACTATTACTATTATTTTTATAATACGAAAATATTTTTTAAAAAAATAGTTAGTTAATTTATGAAAATGTATGTATGTACTATGTTTTTCTGAATAACAAACGTTGGAGAATTTAAAAAATTCCACAAGGCAATTTAATATTTAAATTTATTTCCTGTATTAACCCCATTTTAGCTATTGACATTATTCAACGTCTAGTTTGTTCGTTTTTATAGACATTTTATTAGGAAATTAAAATAGCATATAATCCATGACCTATAATAATAAATACTTGTTGCTAAACCGACCTTTATACATGTTATTGTATATAGTATATCAGTCTGTACTATATAGTACATTATATATAGAAGAAAATATGGGAAAATTTCATAACTAAAATCATATTTTATATGCGAAATGAAAATTTTATTTAAATTTTGTCGGATGTACTATACTTTTTGATTCACAGAATACACTTATTATGTCTTCATAAAATTATAATTGGTATATAAACATGACTATATAATGATCAATAAGTAGATAGGATATATTTGCAAATGAAGTGGAAATGAATTTTAAAACTAAATATTTATTTTAATATTGGAAAAAATTACGATTTTAATTGTGTAATTATTGGTGACAAATGTAATGGTCGACTATCAGCAACGTTATTCAACCCATCTGTACCTGCACGCGGTGGATGTCACTAGTAATTCGTTCGCAATATATGTCGGTAATGGCATGTGCACGAGGCTAAAAAGATGGTGTTACAGTCGGTTTTGTTGACTAGTTGACAAAACATTTCAACACCAACAACTGGATTGAGGATTTATGCAGTTTTCTACTGAGATATTCTAATATATAACTAGATATTTATGATAGATTCTATATTTTCTTTAGTTGTTAAATTTTATATATATTTGAGTTCACATTTGATGTAACATGTATATTAGATACGGCAAATTAACAACGTAATGCTGTCCTATGAGCCCTTGAGGTGTTGAGCCGTAAATATTAAGATTTTGATGATGAAATCTATTATGATTTGTATTGAAAATTATTTTCTGGCCGTACAATTTATGGAAATAATTGTATAACTGGTTTCATATAAGTCCTTTAGTCAGCTTAGCTACAGAAATTTTGTTGATGATAGTTTCGATTAATTTAATTTATAAGTATCAGGTTCATAATTAGAATTGACCGAAAGTTTCATATGGAGCATATTTTATTGGTATATCGTTTTATTATTATATCGTTTTATTATTTTTCCATCACTACTTTGAACTATTTTCTTATCTGATAACTAGTGTCACAATGCCATTTAAATATACATATATATATAGATTTTATTACTTAACACTTTACAATGTAATGGGTCATATTAAGAAAAGGGCACTGAACTAATAAAAATCAATATGTGAATGTTTTTTTTTTCTGTATAACCTTAAACTTATTGAGAAGTGTTTAGTAGAAATACATTCCAAGTTGCTGTATTTCTCTGCTAAGTTACTTGATAACATTTTAATAGCCTTGTTCATATGTTTTAAAACAAAATACATACAAACATTGAAGAGCATTAATTAAATTGCGCCCTCATAATAAATTGTCTATACAAAACAAAAATTGTTTTTTCTTCTTCCTTTAAATATAATAGGGAAAACGATCTTCCGGTGGAAAAAAAATTAAAGTTATGTATTTTTTCTAATCGCTTTTAGCCTAACTAAATATTTACTTAAATTGTACATGTTTCTATTTTATTTTTTATATTACATATATGATTTTAAAATATGTACGCTAGCTGCTGTTATAGTAGCTACAAATTAGTGGTTAATTAAACATATACACATAGCTAGATAGTTTTGTTTATTTTTATTGCAATAAAACCATTTTAATAAAATATTTATCTTTAAGTAATTAGATACTTTTCCCGATTTTTATTTCCCGCATATACATGTGGATATGTGAATGCCATTACTTATGTTAGGAGATGGTAGCATATAAAGGAAATTGAAAAAGAAAAGAAAATTCTTTTTCATTAAATTTTCATTGATTCATTCATCCATTAAATTGGCCTATTCTTCAACAAAAAAATGTAGATAGTCATTAAATTGATTAATGCAGATTTTGCAATAAAATATTTCAATATTGTACACCTAGCAGCAAATTGAAGAAAACTTTCACATTTTCTTCAAATTAATTCAATTCAATACGAGTCTGTAAATAAAATGTATATAAGAGGTCAATAATACTCATATATGGGTTCTATTTCTTTAATAAAATTAATTAAATTAAATACTTATGGAGTATTCAATATCAAAATAACCGGAAACTTAATGAATTAAAATGAGGCGCTAAACTGAGTTAGGTATTCATAGAAAATGCCTACATATATATATATATATATATATATAAATAGTGTATTTATAATTAAGATGTTACATTGATTTATGTATAACCAGTATATGGACAATTTAATAATTAATTAGTGACTTTTCGTAATTAAGATAGATGAAACGAATTTGTGGGCATTAGTTTTCTAACCGACATTCTAAATCAAGCATTTCTTCAATATTGGCACCATGTGCATCATAGACCAATCAATTTTAAAACCTCGCTTCATATTGTCAATGTAACCGCAAGTATCCTTAGATTGGTAAGTTTTCTGAATTATTTGCAAATCTAAAAATTTTTCATTTTAATAATTCACTCCTTCCACACGGAACATACTTGAAAGTGAGAAGATGTATCCACAGTCGAAATTAATGCAAAAAGTGTGAATGAAAATGGAGCAATTCTTGCCTTAACATAGTCATAATATACGATACTTGAAATATTGGAAATTAGCTACAAAATTGTTTAATCGTAAATAAGCTAGTGGTGAAACCCACTTTATACCATTGTTCTCTTTTCCAATCGAATATGAGTAGGAACAAAAGTCTGTGACCGAGACTGAAAAGATGATGTTTATATCGTGTTTGTGGTTGTAAAATCAACTCAATAACATATCTGGTAGTTAAGAATTTATGCACCACTAAATATTTTCAATTGTAAAACTGTATAATTATGTGTGATCCTCTATGTCAGGCTTAATAACTTTCAATTATATAGTTATTTGAGTTCACGTTTGGTGTTGCACGCATATCAGAAATGATAAATTAATATCGTATTGCGATTGTAGAACGTTACCTAACTTACTGGAATTTATATTAGTTTGAAAAAATTTGCCCAACCGTGTCCTAGTACTTATTATATTTCAGCTGAGTTAAAATTTGGTAATGGTGATTTGAAACCCTTTAAGAGGGAACCATTTATGACATCGCATAGACTTTGATAATTTAAAATGCCACGTAAAAAACAGTATTTCGATATTCCATAGAAGATATTATACAATGAATATTTTATGTTATTTCGTCCAACAACTCATTTTATCACGTGTTGTCGTTGTTGATTGATCCTTTCTCAAATTAAAAGTTTACTTCTGTTGGGAAATCTTTAGAAATATTGATTGACAAATATTTACATTTTGTATCAAATACTCTTCTTACTATACTCATATATACAATATAAGGATAAATACGTGTTAACTACACCAATCCTGTCACTATATACATAATTTAAATGTTTAGTATATAATAATATTCAACCCTTTCTTATACACATAGTATAATAACGACTATAATATGAATAATGATTGTAATCATGTCATCTTAAACACTTTTTTTCCCTCAACTATTCCTGTCAAATCCTTAGGCTTTTTGCAAACTATTTTATGATGTCCATTATATCAGAAAGGATGTTCATAAACATGGGTGTGCATAAATTTATTTTAAGTATAATAAATGTATTTATGTAATTTTGTCTATTTTTTTTATTCGTCGTACCTATAATAAAATCTTTATCAATATAACAACCGACTGTTTAGGAAACTGGTACATATTCTTAAATATAGTTGAAAATTTTATAGGACAAGTTGATAGTTGCAAGGAACCTTTTTCTTTGAGTTTTTTTTTTTTTTTGCTGTCGTTGCTACCAAAGACGGTTAAAATATTTTTTATCTTATTCTTTATTAAATTTTTGAATATAACAAAATAAACGTATAATTGAAATTAGCATTATGCATAATAAAAGTATTATGTTAAGGGAAAATATTTTTTAATAATTTACGTGTCTACAAACATTTCTTTTAGATGATATATAAAAAAAATTGCCAACATTTAAATTACCAGGATACGTTTACCGTTCAACTTTTGAATTTATGTTGAAAAATTATGTTCTAATGACTCATAGTAATATTGTTGAAGATAGTTTTGAAGTAGTAATGTTATTCGAGAATTTTCTAACTAATGAATCACTATCTTAAAATTTATGTCCCAAGCGCGTATATGATTATATTACGATTGTGGTGTGCTAAACCAAGCTACACAGTTTGTTGTGGAGATGTTAATGCACCATGTCTACAAACAAGACACTATGCAATTAATTTTGACCAAGATCATACGCCATTATCCACATTTCTTCTTTTGATTATATTTCCGATGGTAGCACTCGGGCGGTAAATATAGATTGAAGTTTTCTTTTATTATTATTACCGAAAGGTAATTATGAAATTGTGAGATTTTAGATGACTATTTATAATCAGTATTAGCTACCTGTTTTTTGTGTCGTAATTGGAGTAGTCGACAAACTCTGAGACTGCTTCATCTATATTTACCTACCGGCGTTAACACCGGAAACACGATCACAGTATATCACATTTATATAGCGTGTAATTTTTTGTCACAAATATAAATATTAGTGTTTCGGATTGTAAGTTGTTGAATAAACATCTCACCAAAAATTATTCAAATAGATCTTGTAAAGGCATTTGATAGAGTACCTAGAGATCTCGTTTGGCAGGCATTAAGATCTCAAACTGTTCCTGAACTATATATCTCTACTATCAAAGATATATATTTGAATGCTAGCACTAGAATCCGAACAAATTGTGGAACATCTACTTCATTCAATGTAAACTTTGGTGTGCATAAGGGTTCGGCATTAAGCCCATTAATCTTTATAACTATTATGCAATTTCTGTTCGGTAAAATAAAGGATCCTCTTCCATGGACTATGTTATTTGCAGATGACATAGTGTTAATAAATGAGAATCAAATTGAATTGGTCTGTGGAATTCGGTATTGGAGGCCCACAAGCTACTTAGTTATCAGTTGTTCAAAATGACTTGAACAGATTGAATGCAGAAAGTGACGATACAAAAGACAGAAACTTGTGGAGAAATAGATTGAGAAGTAGAAGGGCCTGGATAAGGAAAAAAGCAAGGAAGAAGAAGAAGAAGAAGATTCAAATTATTAAAATGTTTAAGCGATCAACTACATGTTTCACTATATATTAGATACTACGCTGTGGTTGTCATTAATTTTCTTGACAGTAACAGGACACAATTGAAGAAATCCCCTGCAATCTCATAAATATATTTAATTTAAAATAATTTATCATGAATTTGAATTATTAACACACCTAAAAAATACAATATTTTATTATTGTTTAGTAGTTTAGTACCCATATTTGTCAATAAACTTTAAAAATGTGAAAAATATTTGCATACGAGTATATTATTTGATAAATTATTACAACTAAATATGAATTTGAAAAGTTAAATAATGTCACCAAATCCGTATAGGTATGCAAATGAGAAAACAAAAAATCTATTGTCTTATTTGCAATGACTTGAGGAAACGAAAAAAAATTACAAAAAAACACAATGCAATGCTAAATATTTTAATATTACAATTCGAAAATAACCACGACATTGCATATATCTACAATAAATTTTGTACCAATTTAAAGTTATGAAATTTTAAACTTAAATTTAATTTTGTAATATTTTCTTGAGAAATGTAATTATATAAATTTAATATTATAAGGTCAATGTTAACTGCGATCTAATTAAATGGACCATTCTTTTAAAGAATTGCATTAATATTCATTGAATTGAGAATTTTCCAATCAACGTTAATGTAACTAATAACTAATTAATTAATTCACAAAACAAATTGCCACCAATAATAGTTATTTACCCCCTCAAATATATATTATATTGAGCTTACACTATTTAATAATCTTATTCCGAATGTCAAAACATTGCAGGTATGACTGATAATATTATAGCCATGAGTTTGAAGTATGTGATAGAACTGCTTTAGTACAGCCTTACTAAATAGAGTCTAGCAATCAGCACATATTTCAAAAATCTCACCGAAAATGGGTAAACATTCGTTTCTTCACTGAACTTTGCCATGCGGAAAGTGGATGAAAGTATACTAATATATACCTGGATACTAGCTAATTAATATCTTACAAAAAAAAACATTTTGCATATACTACTAGCGTATACCAAATACAATGAATTCTAAGTTTACATATTGTATACCAAATACAATGAATTCTAAGTTTACATATCCTTTATTTTCTATTTTTTTCATGACGACTTAGAATAACCTTTTGTATAGGATATACCGAAACAGATGACACACCATCAATAGCGAGTTTATTTTTCTTAGTATACAGCGAAATGGAATTGAAACATTTTCTTTTAATTTTTTTCCTTTTATAATGGAAATAGAAAAGATCGTAATAAATTCATAACAAAGGCATATGATTTCTCTTCATATTATTTATATAACTGGGACTAGTATAATTTATATACAGTCTGAATGAAGAGAATACACAATTTATGTAAAAGTATATATTCGTGTAGTTACTTATTTTTTAATGAAATTTTTTAAGCTAAAGTCTTATTTGTCTGGCAACGTTTTCATATTTTTGTGACAATTTTCAATATAATCAAAGTTTTAATTTCGTAATAATGATAATTAATTAAATTCAAATGTCTGGAACTCTCTTAGGAACGCTTGAAAATAAAATTTATTATTTACAAAGGGGACGGTATGTCGCAATATATCATCTGATTTGAGAAACATGCAGCAAACATCTTGAATATACGCTGATGAAAATTCTGTACATAATTCATACTGTAGATTATCCTCACAGCCCTTAAATTTACTTTACAGAAACGATATATACAATGAAAATAATAAAATTTATTGTAAAATATTTGGGTTAAAAATCTGGGAATGCACATTAATTTCTACTGAAAAATTTCGGATTTTTATATTTGAACAATTATGTTTTCAACTGGGTTAAAACGCTGGTTCCAGAAAGTCTATAGGTTACAGCATCGTTTTGTATACATTACAAGAACAATTGCACAACGCCGATGATCTGTTTATTTTGTAACTATCGTTACAATTACTTTCTATTGACGTATGTATCTCAAACGTTTCAATAATACAAGTATATTTTAAAATTTCTTATTAATATGTGATTTAAAATTTTACGTTACAAATTTCACAATTAAATTTGAATTTTCCTTGTGCTCACCATTATGAGTAACCTCTACCTTAAATCTTGCTTTAACTTAACAAAAACAAAAATATTAAAGATTTGCGAATATTCAAAGGAAAATGATGAGCACATTTTTCTAACACTTTAATCGTGAAACTCATGCCTTGTTTATTTGCCTAATGTTTTAGTGTATACATTAAAGTCATTTTTATTTAAATTTTATTATGTAAACACTGTAAATATACTATAAATTAATTAAAATGTTACGTTAGCTAATCTTATTAAAATCAAAAACTATTTTTAAAATAATATTTATATTTACATTAGTATAAATTAAATGCGAGTATTTAGGTGTATCCAATACGAACATTTTTGACTATTCTTTTTGCTAATACAAATTGCAAGGAATCGATGGTTTATAGTACATATAATCTTTTCGGTTACGTCATCATCATTATCTCAATGTTTATTGTGACTAGACAACACTAGTTTAGATCTATGCTATTATTACCCAGAATCTTAGATCATATTTTACATATTATATGAAGAAATCAACAAACCAGTAAGTCATTCATTATCTATATCTACATATGTCATCAGGTAATTGTGTCTAATCGTCATAATTAACTCAACCTACTGAATTTTCCTCCATATCTTGTAGTACCAGCTTCTTTAATTACATTTTAAAGCCACGATATTTTACGTTGAATTTACTATAAATAAGAAGAGCATATTTTATGATATTATCGATCGAATGCCTCAGGATACATTACTGACCTGAGTGTGTGACACGCACAAGTATCATATATTGACAAAGGTGCATTTTACTCGTATTGAAAGAAGTTTTGTGATAGAATTAAGGCTACAATTTTACTTGACGGAAAGTAAGTTTTGTGAATCTCCAATGTGCACTTGTATGGTAAATTTATTATTGGTATATCATCGTTGCTAAAAACTGATAAGAACACATAATTCTAATATATAAACATCAGGAATTTTTAAAATATTTTACTGAAATAATAAGAAATTCAATGATATTTTTGTACTATCTTCAAAGTATTCAATTTCGATACTATTATGACTAAACCTTGGACTAAACCGAAGGTTAACGTAAATGTGGCATTGTGCTAATCTACGTTTTTTTAACGATAATTAATTCGAATTACACTTTATGGATAATTATTAATTATATGAATTAATTAAATATCCATTAACATAGATTTTAGTGATGTTAATCAAAATTAGATTATGATTGATTATTATTTTTTGGGCAAAAATTTACCCTAACACAAAAAAAGGAGAAAAAATTTGTAGATAATAAAAAACGTGCCGTGTATATTAAGAACATGAGTATATATGAATATGAATGTGAATTTTTTTTATTATAATTTTACATTAGAAACATGTTCATGCTTTATGAATAAAAATACATATTTTTTATAACATTAATTTTCCTATATTCATATATAGGTAGATATAACACGTATATATTGAATTTCAATTTAATAAGGTTCACTTTTCCATTCATTTTTCAACTTATTTTTACGGTTGTCAGTCATAGTGATGTGACATGCAGTTGATGTTCCCTTTCTATGCAATTTTGATGCACAATGAATAGTGACTTTTTTATGCTATAGTGTCCTAGTTTTATTTTTGTACATATATACATGTTTCTATTTTCTAGAAATAGATCCCTACGCATAGAGTCTACATTTTTATAATAATTGTTTCAATTGGTATCAATTGTAGTCTTTTGTTTTTTTCAGTGAAATTTACGGCAATCAATAATGAATCAATACATAAAGTGTAAAGGTTATGATAAACTGTGTATGATTGATGATATTTTGCAGTTTAAATAATTATGTTATTAATGTTTATAGGTTACTGAAAAATTCAGTGTGTCACCTGACAGAAATGCCCAAGGTAGTTGTAGATTTGGTCTATTTTATATTGGTGCAAAATACAATGTTATGTCAATCATTACCTTGGTCCACAAGGGAACATAATGAATCAACATGAATAACGACTTTCGATATTGTAGTGTGAATTTGATTTTTCATACACTTGTAGCAGAAAAATATTTGTATAATCGGTGGCGTTCTTTCAAATAGACTGAGCAATCTAAGCTAATTACCCATTAAACAACTTATTTATGTAATAGATCCCATTATTCATTTCACTCGTCTCGTTTGAGATCAAACAGTCATTAGCGTATATTGAATTGTATGTTCTTTTCTAAAACATTTTGAAATCTATCTCTATCTATATGTCTACCAATGAGTGAATATTTAATTTTTTAAATGAGTTTAAAACTCGGCAACATGTTTGATTGTGGGATTATCTATAATGGAATAATTGGTAGTGAATGGAGTATAGCTTGATTGATAACCCCGCAATTGAATGGCTAAACAAAAATATAGATGTTACTGTCATAATACCACCTGATATACTCATATCATAAGGCGTAGATGTTAATATGATGATGTTGATGATATAAATTTTAAAAATTATTATTTACTAACATTACATTTTAAGTCAATTCCATTTGTGGTGACTGGAACGGCCGATTACTTATAGACTTGGTATATATACATATTACATCAGTAAACTAAGTAGCATTCACTTTTCACATCACACTCTATCGAATTAATTAAATCACAGTAAACTGGAAACTAGAATTTCGCGGATGAATGTAACATGGGAAATGGCAAAATTACATCGCAGCTAAAGTCGTACGTACATTATTTCATTTAGCTATAGTATTAAGCTGCTGAATTTGTATGCCTGATCAATGTAACCTTTTTATTTTATTTTGACCTCTAAATAAATTATTTATTAAAACAATTTTAACAAATCAGATTCAGCAGTATAGAAATATATTTATTATATTTTTTTAAAAACAAGACTGAAAATGCACTAAGTACAATTTTTGAAAATTCCAATTAAGGACAAATTGACAATAACTTTTAAGAATTAAAATCATTTTTTTAAATTTGAATTACATTAGAAATAAATATAAGGAAATGCGTATATAACTAAATAAATTGAAAGCAAGTATTCACAACTTCCTCCTTCCTTTTTAATCCTATCCATCATACCTTTACGAACCGCACTTGAAAGTTGAAAAATATTAAAGGCTACCCTAAATGTAACTTTTATATCAAAAAATAATAAAAAAAAGGTCATTGAAAATAGAAGAATCATTTGCCAAATGCTAAATATAGTCATTTAATCATAACTTATGTGTTACCAAATTTCAGTGTTTTCTAAAAGTATACTAAGAATGAATGGGAATGTACATTGAAAGGATTATTATATAAAGGAAAGAAAATTATTTGAAGATAAATCCTTTGAAAATGAGAAAATGTAATGAAATCAAAGTATTGGTTATGCTACAGTATTATAGTAGGTACTCTTATACACGCACCAATAGGAACACTTTTATATAATATTTTTTGAATTTCTATAATTGTTCTTCATAAAATATTATTAATTGATTTAATGTTTCCTAAATTGTAAAATAAAGATTTTACAAACTTTCTTGCATAATTTTAAAATAATTAAATTCAAGGTACTGCTACATAACAATCCTATTGGTCATTTAGTGTTCGTTACTGACAAATTTTATTATTTGAGATCAGTTATCCCAACCAAAAATTAGTAAAATCGATTATGATATTCAATATCAGATAAAGAGCTGTCTGGGTCACATGAAGATCGATGTTCAATATTTTATGTATTATCGAATGGCTCCACTAAAAGTAAATGGAAAGTTCTATGAAATTAAACGGCAATCACTTGCCGTTATGATGTTATATACTTTTAAAAGGGAACAAATACAGAAATGTCTCACAAGCGAGTGAGAATGTTGCTATGGTCATTCGGAGTAACATTGAAGGTAATACAACAAATATACCGTATTGAAGTTTCATCGATGCAAGATACTGCAAGATCTGTCGCGATACAGATCGTGAATCATGTTCATTAATTTGTTTGTTGCTTTAAGTCAATGAATATATTTAATGGAGTTTGTCATTTGATCTCTTTTTTGCTATGATTTGCAGCTTGTTTATGTGATTCATGTATGAGTTTCCAGGTTTGAAACCTGCTTGTTCTTTGAATATTCGATTCTAAGACTGAACTGATCCTATCGTGACTAACTATTGTCTGTAATATTATACTATTTTAGCTGAGTTTAATGGGATGACATATGGTAATTTAAAAATCAGTACACAAACAGCCTTCTCGTGGCGGTACAGTAAACACTTGATTAGTTATTCAACTCATTACATTGATTGATAGTGACCCAGATCGTCCTGTAGTTGTTACATATTTCTCATTTATATTTTAAAAAATTGGTAGGTACAAGACAATCAGATTATCATATTATCCCATAAAACATTATTCATCTTTAAAAAGTTTAATGTGGCATATTGCTTTTAGCATATTGCTTGCGTTTTACAAACTTATATTATAAACACATACGATGCTATTATATACCCTATGCTCGCATTATGAGTACATAAATCATTTAATTTTACGAGATTTTCAGTTGAAAATTTTATGTCAAATTATGTCATAAAATTTGATATTTGAATTTTTAAAATTATGCTTTTTTTTTTCATTTTTAACAACTGCTGTCTGTACATGAACACACATTATACATTAAAAATATAAATTTATATATGCAAATTTATGAATTATAATTTTAAAATTATGTGTTGAATGTTATACTTACGTTTTAGTTATATGCATAATAATTATTTTAAAGTATTGTGGGTGTCTGTTTATAACATAATTTATGTACAAGTTTTAATTTATTTTAATGTTTGTACGAGTACATGCATATATTGATGAAGCAATGATGTTTGTAATTAATTTATTTGGAACGTTTGTGTCTTTTTTTTTGTCATTATAAATTTAATGAGTGTATTTTGTATAGGTCATAGTTAAGATGATGGAATTGAAATTTTTGGGGATCATTTTAATGTGTTTAAAATTAATTTTATCATATGACAGAGTAAATAAACAAATTACATTACTATTTGAATTTTAAAAAATATTTTTCTTATTTAAATTCCTGATATATTTTTTAATTTTTTAAATTGGTATTTAGTATTTTGTATTACCAATCAATAGTTTAATGGTGTCATCGTGGATTCATGAGTACTGTAGTCTGTCTCAACACCTATATGAATTATTGTGTTCATATCAATATTTATTGATGTGCTGCTTGAATTGAAAAATATTCAATGAAAACCGCATTTGATTTGATGAACCGTGTTTTTATGGACCGCGGTCTTGACTACTTTATTGGTAGTGGCATACAGTTTGGACAATGATGACATCTGAATATACCGATTACCATTAAAAAATCGAATACTAAATTTTGAAAATCAGTCATATACTCTCTTTGACTCCCAATTTTTGATTTTCGACGTATGAAGGAAAATATAACCGTACACATTCTGTTTATAGTATATTTATGTTTTTTTTTTTGCAATATATTTTATTTAACAGTTTACTATTTTCTATAGTTCCCTTTTTTTTATTAACGTAAAGGTTACCCATTATCATATCTAAAACTTGATAGCAATAAACACACCTTTTGGTAACCATATTTTTTAACATCCCATCTCCCTAAAGGGTACTTTATATATATATAGTACTCTCAACTCACACAAAATGATTACCAATTTATTAAATTATTTAGTATATCTATTTCCTCCTTGTGTAATTTATATTATCAAGTGGTGGGTAACAATAATAATACTTGTTTAGTATATTTTTTAGCTCTTCAATAGTTTTGAAGTTGAATTTTATGTTTTGTTTTTTGACAAAAAAATGAAAAAAATATGTGGAAGTAAAATAATTTTTTCCATATCAAATTACTTCATTTAATTTAACCATAGCAGAAGGGGATAAAATTGTATCATATTTCTGCAGTCAGCATTTTTTTTTCTATATTTTAAATTTATGGGCTTATTTACGTAAAGTTATTACATCTCAGTATACTTGGACAATCAAATTGAATAGATTTCAAAATTAACAAATGTTAACCCCGACCATCATCGTATTGTTCGGTTTCAAATTAAATTCATAATTAAGGATATATTAGGTTAGCAGAATGCACTTTAGGTGAACTCTTAGTATTTATTTAGGAAGAGAAAAAAATTCAATGCATGTATCCGTAACGGTATCACTATATGATTTATAGTAAGTGTGTTGTTTTCATCATTTTCAAAATTTTAAGATATCCTGATTTGCCAAATAGTTCAGTGTGTGTTAATAAAATATGTTTTCTCTGATAGAAAAAATATATGTTTAGCACTTAACTCACATATGACCAGGTTGAGTTGAAATTTGTTTTTTTTTTTGTCAAATCAGTCGATATTTATATGTTGGAACGATTGATTAACAGAGGTGTAAGACATGTAAAAATTATGATTACCAAAATTTACACCTCTGTATCTTAAAGCATTTTAAATAGACTGAACGTAAAATAGACAGACGGTCAAAAGGATAGAAGTATAGATGAATAGAAGGGCAGATGGACAGACGGAAATACAATTATATTCTTTTGCCTCTACAATTGACATTAAATGAACTGAATATTATTAAATAGGTCCTTGGAACATGTGTTCCCAGTGCCTAACTATTATAGATATACTATATAATATACACGTAACATCATAAAAATAATCTATAAGAAATATAAGAAGTCTCATAGACACCACCTTCCAAATTATTAAAATTTTTCTTTTTATTACATTCATCAAATAAATTGTGGTTTGAGCAAAATAACATATACATGTTGAAATTTTCTAATTTATACAGAATCCTTATTTTGCTGACAAATAAAATATTTTCCTAATTTATAATACAAAATCAAGTAAAACTTTTGCATGCAAATTTCTCAAATTTATCACAAACGATGGGCTCTTATCCTCAAATCGCAAAATAAAATAAATATAAATATATTAGAAAAAAAAAGAAGTTAAATAATTTTATGTTTACCAATTTCTAACGATAAAACTAAAATATTGTACATTAAAGTTTTTTTTGAAGAAAACTTGGAAAAAAAAATTTTTTTAGAAAACATAAAAGAAAACTAAAAGAAAATAAATAAATAAATACTTGGAAAAGTAATTTGTCTTTTTTTTTATTTCGGTTAAGTTAGCTGATTACTTTTGATGTTGATTGATGAAATAAATTGAATGTTCTGAATTGAGAATTAAATATTAAAGAGAATTAGTATTTTCATTTTATTAGAAGGATAATTAAGAAAAAGAACTCTTAAACAAAGAAACAATATAATTTGATTAGATGTAGTTTTTCAATTATATATACCTTAACAAATAATTATCTTGTTAATTTTATCGCCCTAAGGGTGACATAGCGTGACATTATGTGGTTATTTGTGTTATTTTTAATATACATGAGCCATAAAATGTTAACCTCCAAAAAACACACTAATTTCCAAAATACAGTGAAACAAAAATTTTAATAATTTGTTTGGATGGTGTCGTGTATAAAGTCAAAGATATCTTATTTGTTGATGAGATGTTAATATACGTTACCAAACAAGACATTATAACCTACCCGACTACTTGTCCTAATGGATATATCCTGTGATTGTATTTCCGGTGAACCGCGTGGATAGGACACTAAATTCACCACCTTAACTTATGCTTTAATTACTCATAAATACTCGTTTTTATGATTCAATTAGTCGTATATACCTGGATCATATATCATCTGCGTAAGAAGTTGGTATAAATTATGGTATAGTAATAATTTTACTTTGTACTAATTTCTTTTTTTCAATGTCTGTGCACAATTTTGAAGGCACATCTTTGAAATATTTTTGTTACGTTTCTTGGATAATTAACATTTCATTAATCAATGGATCTTTGCATCTGTTCTACTTCTTTATGAATTTCCAAAGAATAAAATTTATGCCATCATTTTTCTATCTTTCTTCTTAAGTTAAAAAAAAATCCTTTTATTTCTTATCTCTGAATAAACCTGCATAAACTGTCTCCATTTCTATTATTATTGTTTTTTTTTTCCTGTGCGCCCAAGGATGTCTGAAATATTTATCCTGATGGTATATGGCACTAATATATGGTCATGTTGCAGTTGTTGTATATGATTTGAATATTCGTAGATAAGGAATAAATAACTGATTATTTGCTTTGTACATATAAAAAATCAATTTGATGACTTTCACTAGAAATAAAAATGCATATCTTATTTTATTTGATGATTTGAAATATGTTTTTCCTTGAATTATTCAATAATTTTTTTTAGAGCGATAAAATACATTTTATGATAGCAAAAATTGGGAAAAACAATATTTGGTTATACAAATTTAATAAAGTGAGACCTTTTTCAGTTCTGTTTTTAATGTTATGTGTTTATATTCGTATGTAAAATGTTTTCAAATAAAATTTCGAT
>JANSTX010012500.1:0-18162 GCA_027564355.1 Penthetria funebris
ATATGAAACAGTGCATATTTATAGGTTTAACCATGAACATTACTGTGTATAATATAACCAAATCTCACTCAACTATATCTGATCAAATTGGTTCATTTGTTTAATGCACTAGTCTCTATTGATTATAGTGGAATGCGAACAATGTTGACCCTTATTAAATATAATTGTGAAAAATTTACAGAATAAATTTTTGTATTCGATGGTCGAATTGAAGCCAAGTCTTTGTCATGACAGTTTATAGCTCAACATTTTGTACTATAGAATTATACAATCAACTTCGCCTCATTTTTTGATTTACCAATTTTACTATGCACTCGCTTATATGATACGGAATTGTGTAAATCATTTGCATTTTTATAATAAAATATTCAATAATAGCATAATAAAGAAATTAATATTGGCTAATGCTCGTATATGCTAATTAATTTGATAATAAATTGTAATAATAATAATAATAATAATTAATAAATATTCTATAATATTTCTATAATCTATTCTGCTATTATATTTATGTAATCGTATAATATAAATTTGGCCTATTTTTTTGAGCATTTGGTTAAAACATTATCAAATATTTACTATATATAAATTAATCTAACTTCATTATTTGAATATAATCATAATTTATAGACCGTAAACAATATATAAATATATCATAAGTTATTTTTAACGCATATTATAAATCAATTTTGACTAATTTTAATCAAAAAAAAAAAAATTGGTCATATCTTTTTCTTTTTTTTAATAATTGGCTAAGTAGATTTATGTGAAAAGACAGCAATTATTTTCATCCACTGTGACAACTAATCATATTAGTAAAAGAAAATATAAAAAAAACCCATACCTAAATCACTCATAAGTCAAACATTGTATCAAATTCTGAAAAGTAACTCGTTAATGCAATATGCGACAATAGAATCTAATAAATAGTTTACAAAACTAAATTCAGATTCGAATAGGTCGACAACTGCAACAGCAAACAAGAATTATTAGTTGAAAAGTGCATTGTGACAAAAGGAAATAATCGAGCATCCTATTCATAGAAGATGAACTGCATATTTCGTTTGGCAAACGTTAAGAATTTAAGACGTTTTTGAACAATGTATGTTATCTTTCATACATACATTCACAAATATCAAACTTTACCAATTAGAAAAATATTTTCTGTTTCCATTTTAATAAATGATTGACCATTTTTTTAACATTATGTTATTTTACATATGCAAATAATATATTATTTATTTTAAATGATTAATTATATATAAAATATATTTATATTTTGATTAATTCATTGCTATTCTAATAAATTAAAATTCGGAAAAATAGAGAAGAACTAAAGACAGAAATTTTCACTACGTTCCTTTTTTTTTTTGAAATTTCACTAAAATCACTATTCTCATAATCAAATTAATTTACAGAAATTTCACTCTTCGGTTACCTTATTTATAATTTACTATTTAATTATGTAAATCATAAAATAATTAGAAATTACTGACAAATTCTTCTCAGCACAAAATACCAGTCCATCAGGCACAGCGATTTCTGAATCGTATAGAATATACTGGCAACGGGTACATTTAAATTTACGCATAGTTTATTAGACTTAATAACCGTGTCCAAGCACATATAGAAAATACTATTCTATTATCTGAAGACGGTTAAAAGTGGCACTTGTTCTTTGATGTATTCTATAAAATATACCCATCTTAAGTCTCGTAGTATTAAGAAATTAAATTTTACTATGTTATATTATATATAGTATGAAAGCACACAGTGTACTCGATCAACATGCTATCATGAATTTTGTTTAGTAATTTTTTCACACCACTATGTCCGCATGCATATATCTTTTGTGGTTCATACGATCTTCGAAAGGATTGATACACAGTATGAGTCTCAGTGAATTTACAGTGAAACTCACTTATGTATTATTTCAATCATTATTCATAATAATTATTGAAGTTTTCCTTAGTTTTAGATATGTAGTTTAAAGCATTTAATGTAATTGTGACACAAGCACATGCAAATAAACATTAGAGCGAGCAGTTATAGTGTAAGAAATACAGCTTTCTAACAACGGAATTTTTACATCTGTCGACAAAGCCGATAGATACTTTCATAGCATACCATTTACAAAATACGAAACTAAAATTATTTCTATTACTACTTTTTTTGATTGATAAACATTTCGTTCCTGAATACTATTTTTTCTATCATATGCTAATTATTTTATGATTTTAACATAACATTATATTATGTATGTAACGACATCTTAAAAACACTTACTAATTAAATTACTAATTATTTTTAAGTGAAATTGTGAATCAATGAATGAAATTGTGTTCTTTATTTATATCATATTTAATGTGACTTAAATTTAATTCAGTCTTAAATATGTAATTGTATTTATAATTAATTTATTGAAACAAAAAAAAAAATAATTAATTTGTGAAGATAATCAAATTTATTATTAATTCGATTGTAATGAAAAATAAAAACAAAAATTCAAAAATATGTTAATATGACAATATTTTCCATATGCTTTATTAATTTGAAGCAAATTTTCATGCTCGTTAACATTCATCTGAGCTTGAATGACAAGAAGAATGTCACTGTAATGGATTTTCATCTCCACAGACATGTCTTGACTTATTATTAGTTCGAAACTCAATTAGAAGACTGCTCTGAATTTGAATAAGAATAAGTACAAAATGATGTTGCGAAAATTTGCACAAAAATGATTAAATAGTGGAAGATATTTTTGTATTTGATTCTTTCTCTGGCAAAAAAGCACTTATATTCAACGGTATCAAACTTTAAAATAACAAATTAAGTATTTTCTAATAGATAACAAAACTGGATATTGGATATTTCGAAAATGAAGATAAATAATAAGCAATGCCATGTCGAAATATTTTTAATTATCACTTCCATCTGTATCACACAAAAATAATGGCGGTGGAACAGCACTCAAATCAAATTCACAACTGTCACGTTCCTCTGAATCACCACAATTTATCATTTCATTTTCATAATCTGAAGAACATTCAGGAAAACTCAATTCAATATCTTGATTTGATGAGGATCTTAGTCTTACCGTACTACATACAGTACCAGTTTTAAAACTATCCTCACTTGAATTACATATGTCATCGGATAAACCCGCTTTTGTTTCTGTACCACTTTCATCTGGTGTATATTGTGCATTTTGATAATCATTTGTTTCATCATAATGATGGGTTGAAATCGATTCGTCACGCTTAAGTAAACGTTTTTTTTGACGTTGTGGTTTTTGTGGTGGTACAGACGATGATGATGAACAGCCACCAGTGGCAATCATATCACCTGATGATTGTACAACAGTATAATGGTATTGATGTGATGGTGGTGGTGGTGGTGGTGATGGTTCAAATAATTTATTATAAACAGGATTTGTTATATGACCTAAGCGATCATATTTTGGAAAACCCATTTCATCGACATTATCATGTGACATATCTAAACTTTCGAATTTTGTACCAGTTACAGCATATGATGATTGACTCGGATATGTTTCATATTTATCATAATCTTCATCATCATGTTCATCGGTTAATTGTTCTTGTTCTTCATCAAATTCAGGATATTTTAATTCACTTGAATAACTCACTTTTGACATATCTGAACTACCGGATTCAATTTCGGGTAGATAACCTTCAGAATATTCAGAACTATCATGTTCCATTTGGATAATTTTATTGATACGTGTCGATGATGTCCGTTTCGCTGTCGATCCGGTTCCTGTTTCCGTTGTTATTGTTGTTGTTGCCGTTGATGTGCCATCAGACGATGGTGTCGGTAATTGTTGACGTTTTTTACGGTAACCGCGTGTTCGAAATTTTGGATCTTGATAACGAAAATCTAATGAACTATCTGTATCATTACCACTTGGTGGACTTTTTGGTAATATGGTACGTGATATTGATTTACGTACTGGTTTTTGTAATAATTGAATTGGTGGCGATTCCGAACTTAAACTACTCGAATAATATGGTGAACATTTGGCTAATTTTTCCGGTCGTGGAAACATTGGCGATGAATTATCGGTACTTGTCGTTGTTTCACTATTTTGTGTCGTTGTTGTTGAACTATTTTGTGTTGTTGTCGTTGAAGATGATAATAGAATTTCTTCGTCAATTTTTGGAAATTCACCCGATGATATTAAATGTTCGTGAAATGATTGACTTTGTCGTAATTTTATTGCTGATTTATATTCACGAATTTGACTCTTTGATAAAGTTTTATCATCATAACTATGATGTTTTATTAATGGTTTATTCGATGGCGGAAATATTGATGTTCGTAAATGCTGTTGTAGGTGTTGTTGTTGATGTTGTTGTTGTTGTTCCTGTTGATGGTGGTATGTATGTTGTAATTGATCTTCAAATGTTTCATAATGTGATTCGTTTAATTCATGTTGATGTTCTTCTAGTTGCTGTTCGTATTCTTGTAGATGTTTTTGTTCTTGTAACTCTTCTTCTTGTTGTTCTTGCAGCAGTTGTTGTTGCTGTTGTTGTAGTTGTAGTAGTAGTTGTTGTTGTTGTTGCAGTTGTTGTTTTTGTTGCTGTTGTTGTTGTTCTTGTTGTTCTGGTTCTTGTTGATGTCGATCTTGTTGTTGTCGATCTTGTTGTTGTCGGTCTTGTTGTTGTTGTTGATATTGATCTTGTTGTTGCCGATATTGTTCTTCTTGTTGATGTCGTTGATGTCGTTGATGTTGTTGTTGCTGTTGTAGTTGCTGCTGTTGCTGTTGTTGCTGCTGTTGTAGTTGTTGTTGTTGCTGCTGTTGCAGTTGTTGTTGTTGTTGTAGTTCCTGTTGTTGTAGTTGTTGTTCTTGTTTCTGTTGTTTTTGTTGGCGTTGGTTTTGTTGTTGTTGTGGTTGTTGCGGTTGTGGTTGTTGTTGTGGTTGTGGTTGTTGTTGTGGTTGTTGTTGTTGTGGTTGTTGTTGTTGTGGTTGTGGATGTTGTTGTTGTTGTGGTTGTGGATGTTGTTGTAGTTGTGGACGTTGTTGTTGTTGTGGTTGTGGATGTTGTTGTTGTTGTTTTTGTTGGTATTGTTGATGATGATGATAATGATGCTCTTGTTGTTGTTGTATTTGATGCTGTTTCTGTTGATGACGTGTTTGATATTGTTCCATACTTTGTTGTTGATGTTGTTCTTGTGCTTGTTCTTGTTGTTGTTGTTGTTGTTGTTGTTGTTGTTGTTGTTGTTGGTGCTGTTGTTGGTGCTGTTGTTGGTGCTGTTGTTGTTGTTGCTGCTGTTGTTGCAGATGTTCAACAACAACCGGTTTAAACATTGTATATGGTGAAAATTCTTGACTTTGATATCTTTCAGTTAATTTATCACTTTGACCATATAATTTTTCAACGAAAATTTCACCATCCGATGATACATCTTGACTTTGATAACGTTGTGACATTAATTCCAATGATTTACGTTTACGTAATGATTCTTCAATAATACCACCAACGGCCTTTTTCTCTTGCATATCAACAATCCTTGGTGGAATTTTAACAGGACGTTCAGTTGATTTAGGTAATATTATTGCATTTCCTAATAAATCATCTTTTATTGGTTGTTGGTTGTTTATCTTCAGTGATTTTGAATCTTCTTCTATCGATGACGATATTTTTTTTAGATTATTTCTTGGATGTTTTAATGGTACATAATCGGATGGTACATTCTCAACAATATAGCTCATAACCTTATTGCCAGCACCAACAGCAGCAGCAGCTGTACCAGTTGCACATAAAGCATTACTTATTATACTACAACTACTATTAATACTATCATTTGATATTATATTTTCCTTGGTGTCATTATCTTGTTGCTGTGTCATTAATGTTTTACTACTACTCGTTGACCATTCCGTTATTGATTGTACCATTTCGGTTAATGTTAATGTTGTCGTATCATCACTTTTGGTGCCCAACGATGATTCGGTGGTGCTGGTGGCAGTTGTTGTATTTTTTTCAGTATCAGAATTTGAAAACATTTCATATTTAAAACCTTCTGATGAACCACAGTGATTGCCACATGAAAATTTACGTTTACTATTTGATAAACTGGCACTTTTTTCATTTAAACTTTCTGTTGATTTATTTAATGAACTCAAACTTGATTTTGTTTGATTTGATTTATCACTTTTTGCATAACCCGAATGATTTGAAACGGCCGATAAACTATCGGAACCGGATAAATTTGCATATTGACGGACCGTATTTGTACCAGTACTACTCCATTCTGATATACTTAAACCAATGGATGTATCCTCTGAATGTGAACTGTGTGTACATTTTTTCGGTTGTAATCCCATTTTAACTGTACCATCTAAATCCGTACCAAATGAACTTGTCTCTTCTTCACTATGACTACTGTGACTACATTTTTTAAATGAACCACCGCTACTACTTAACCGATGTTCAATATTACGTTTAACAATTGTTGGATCATCTAAACCAAATGTACACGATGATGATAATATATCATCAATTGAAGTATCCGAATTATTTGAACCACGTGAAAATTTACGTGGTATATATTCATCATCTAATATGATTTTATTATCGTCTGGTGATATTTCAATTTTCACTGTACCAGGATTGAAAACGTCATCACACGAAAGCAAATCATTATCGATAGCAATTGCATTATTATTATTATTAGTAATAGTAGTAGTCGTTGAAGTAATACCAATACAAGTGGTGATACTACCACAACTACTACCACCACAAACACTACTAACAATATCACCAGCACCGGTACTACTGCTGCTATCATCAACACTACCACCAATTGATGCTATTGATGGACGACTATATGGTGATCTTGTTGGTTGTGATATTATAACTTTATCTTCATTTATTTCATTTGATAATTTATCTATTTTCACTTTAACATTTGCAGGTGTTGTACAACATGAAACATCAAATGATGTACGTAAACAACTAGCTGTTCCTAATGTTGTACTTAAACATGTAACCGGTTGATAATTTAATTCATTTAAACATAAAATATCTGAACGAAGTAAATTTGAAAATGTATCATCATCAGTTTGTGGATAAGAACCACTGTTGCCACCACCAAATGCAGATGATACTAAATATGCGGTTTGTTCATATGGTAATGTAATTGATGAAATTGTATTTATTGGATTTGAAAATTGATCATCGTCATCGTTTTCACAATCACCATAATGAACATCACCTTCAGCTTTATCATAACCACGATTTATCTGATAACGATTATTACAATCATCATCATCATCCTCATCATCATCATCCTCCACATCATCATCATCATCGTCATCGTCGTCTTCGTCATCTTCGTCCTCCTCGTCATCGTCAATACCATCATCGTTTCCATCATCAGCATCATCATCATTATCATCTTCAACTTGATCATCATCATTACCAACATCAGCTAAAGGTTGTATTTTCTTCACATTATCATGTAATAGCACAGGATTTTCTTCAGAATTTTGATCAGTAAATGACTCAATCATTACTTCAGTAGCATTTTGCGGTACACTTGTGTAAAATGTTTCAACACTATCAACAATCGCTGTCTCTAATACACTAATTGGTGGTGATGGCCAATTATTGGCATTTTGTACTTCTTTGTATTTCCAATCATCAAATGTATTCGTCGGCAAAGTAATAATTGATGATGATGGATTTTGTGCCTGTGAATAATGGTAATGATGATAAAGATGATGTTGTTGTTGTTGTTGAATTTGTTGATGTTGATATTGTATTAATGTCATCATTTCTTGTTGTTGTTTAATTGGTACATTATCATATGGTATTTCTGGTAATGGACAATCTTCTGAATCTTGACTACCAGCATTCGATAGACATTCTAATGTACGTTTATTTTGTTTATTATTTATATTGATAGTTAATGGGGTTGCTGTTATAGCTGATAGTGTTGCAGTAGTTGCTGTTGCAGTTGGTATTGTTATTGCCATTGTAATTGTTGTTCTTTTTATTGTATCATCAACTTCTGTTACGGAAAATCGTCCAGTTGTTTTAATAACAATTGATGAATTATTTGATTTTGTTAATGTATTTGTATTACTATTATTGTTATTACTACCAGTATATAAATCATATAAACGTTCACCCGTTAATGAATCACATGGTATTTCGGGCATTTCAGCTGATGTACGACGATCTGCATCCGATATATACGCTAAATTTGTATTGCTACGTGAATCAGAACTTAAACTGACTTGATGATCGGTTGATAAAGCCGATTCTTCCTGTACACTTTCAGATTGTGATGATGCCTTACTTAATTCATCTTCAATACTAGATTTTTCAGAATTTGTACTACGTTCCGATATACGGGACAGTGTACGTCCTAATGCAAAGTTTGAATTATAACCAATGTCTAATGGTGTTATGCCACCAGTTGACGACGGGTAACCAAATGTTGTTTGAAAATCATTTAATTCATCTTGAAAACTTGAATCACTTTCTTTTTGATCGTCTGGTGATATTTTTCTATCTTGACTATTATCATTATAACTTGAACATTCATCACTTGTACGTTGCTGTGCACCTCCATTACCACCGCCACCACTACCGCTACCACAGCTACCACCACCACCACTGCCACCAATACATGTATCATCATAATGTTCATATGTGTCCTGATCGTGTGGCATCCAATTTTCTTCAATACTTGAACTGCCACTTGATTTTTCAATTGGAAACGCTTTAAATGTGGATTGTTGTTCTTTTTGTAAAAGTTCACCTTTACGTTGGGCGGCACCCAATGAACCGGAACTGCTTTCAGTTTCAAATGAACCACGTGATTCAACACTTAATGACGCTTTCGAATCCATACTTGATTTTGATTCTAATGAACTACGTGCTGTAGCATTACCATTTGTCGATAATAATTTTTTTGATTTGTGATTCCGTGTTGTAGTCATTGTTGTTATTACATTTAAATTAACGATGTCCTCCATATCATCAACACCAATAACATCAACTTTATTATCATCATTATTTTTATTATTATCAATGTTATCCACCACTTTTGCATCATCAATACGACACAATTTTTTATGAAGTGTTTCACGTAAAGGTTTTATGATTTTTATTTTATTTATTGATGATCCGGAACTAGATTCACTTTCCTCAGCACTACTACGTTTTTGTAATTTATTGACAATTTGATCGTCCGGTTCAAATTCGGTACTTGAACTAAAATCAAATGGTATTTGTTTTTCCAATGTGGGTGTAGATATTTTACGGGTTGTCGTTGTTGTAGGTGTTACTATTGGTGGTAGTGTTATTGTTGTTGTTGTTGATGATGATGTTGTTGTTGATGTGGTTGTTGTCACTAAAATTAGTAACTTTGAATTCTCAATATTATCCAATGATGGAGCTGGTAACGATAATGGTGGTGTTGTGATTATTGTTGTTTTCCTTAACATTGTATTACGTAATTCAGTACATTTTTGTTGATCGACACCATCAATGTCTTGTGAAATACCAAATGGACGTGATATTGAACAACTAACACTGGATTCTTCATCCAGTGATGTTGTTTTATCTTTTGTTATTGATAGGCTTGATAGTGGTCGTTGTTCTAAAATTGGACTTACATCTTTTTCAATGCTTGCAAGAGAACTTGTATCAGAACTTTTTGACAAATCGGTACTACGTCTTATTAATTTTGGATTCTTATTGATATTTGTAGGTGGTATTGTTGATTGTTGTTCAGAAAGTTGTATTTGATGTGCTACATCAAAATTATCATTTTCAATTATGAAAGGTGCTAATGTTGGTGATGGTTTTTCCGATTGTGGACTAACATTATTTGGTGGTGTCACGATAATACTCATGTCTGACATTGTATTTGTTCCAGTTAATAAATTCATTGCATTTTGTTTTGAATTCAATTGATCAATAGTTTCTAAATTTAATTTAAATTGTTGTTTTCTTTCAAAAGTTGATGGTTGAATATTTTTAATTGGTGGATGATGTTGTTGTTGTTGTTGTATTTGATGTTCTTGGATTGGTGGTGATGATGAATATGGTAATGGGAATAAGGTAACATCTTGTTCTTCATGTTTAATTATTTGTTGATGTTGTTGTTGTTGCTGCTGTGGTTCTTTTTTTGATATTATTTGCTTATCGTCAGTATCTTTTTTATCTTCAGACGATAAAGATTGTCTCTTTAATAAATCTAGTTTTCTTCGTTCAATAATCACATCTTGCATATCTAATTCTTCCAATGGTTTTGACGCAATTTCACCTTCATCATTTAATTTATTATGTTGTTTATTGTCTTTTACATCATCTACTGATAACCATTTGGTAACTTTACGTAAACTAGTCTCTTGTTTATTATTATAACTTGCATTAGTAATTGTTTTGGGTGTTGATGATGACAATGTTCCGGTTGATATCGATTCAATTGTTGTTGTTGTAATAGAAGATGTAATAATTGAATCAATTTGTTTACTTTTTGTTGGTTTCTGATGAACAACAACACGTACAATTTCTTGTTTTAATGTAATATTTGTATCCGATTCAGGCGATGAATTATTAAAGACAACATCGGATAATTCAAAATTACGATCTAAACTTTTTGCTTTCATTTCAACGTCTAAATATTTATGAGATGTGACATGATCATCTGATTTTTTATCTAAACTTTTCGATTTACCCTCAAATTTCTTATGTACAACAGAACCTTCAATAATTTGTTTAATTTCTTGACTTTTCATAATTTTTCTTGTTGATTGCAATTGTAGCATCATTTGATGATGTTCATCATTTTGATTATTATCCGATTTATCGGAATCGTCTAATGATTTATGTCGATCCTCAAAACTACGATTTGCTTTATCCAATTTCTCTTGACTACGATTTTCATCAAAACTACGACTAAATTTTATCAATGATGAATCCAATTTTCTTGGTGATTTTGTAATTAATACATGATCTTCAGCCTTCGATCTTATATCTGTATCAATTATAATATTATCACCATCAGTTTTTACCATAATTTTATCTTCGGGTGGTTGTGGAAATGGTGGCATTGTATCCGATACAGGACTTAACATTGTTATTGTTTGTTTCATTGCTGTTTCATATAATTTTTGTTGTCGTTCTTTACGTTTTGCAATATCAGCTACAGATTCTTCTTGTGATTTACTTTTTTCACGACTTAAACGACGTTGTTCTTTATCAAATGATCTTGGCTTCTCTTTAGAATTGCTACGTAAATTTTTTGATGATTTTTTTATTGTCTCATCTGTTATACCAGAACCAGCACCACTACCAGCACCACTACCAGCGCTAGTACTTTTACTACGTAATTTTTCTTTTGATCCATTCATATCCTGTGAATCCTTCAGGTTTAATTTTGTTTTCGAATCCTTTGATGAACGTCTTGAACAATTTTGACTTTCTAAACTACTGGTTCGACTAACTGCCGGTGATGTTCGCCTTGAACTACAACCAGAACTATATGAAGAACCATCAAAATTATATTTTGGTATGTCAAGTATAAAATTTTCATCTGATTTTAATTTCATTTTTGATTTTTTCTTTTCTTTAATTTTAACACCTTGTAATGTAATTTTTCCAATAAATTTCAATTCTTCTAATAATTCCATTTCGTCCGCATCGATAATAATTTTATTATTTTTATCAATAATAATGGAATTTTTTCGTGAAAATGATAAATCCATGATTGTATTCGAGGTAGTCCCCGTTATTGGTATAGAACCATGACACGAATGTAAAATATCATAATCGGCATCATCTTCATTTTTATTATTATCGATCTTAGTATTAATTTTATTTATTGATTTTTCTTCTAATATTTCGGCTTCTTCTTCTTCAAAACCAACCGTATCATCTTTTGATGAAAATGCATTCATTGGTGGTAATCTATTTAATGATATAACAGGTGTATCCAAACTTTTTGCACGACGACCCGATGTTGGTGATTCGTGGATGGTTGCCTTTTGACGTTGCAATGACGCAAATGCTGATCCTTCGGATAAATTTAAACGTGCATGTGCAAATAATATTGGTGCATGACCTTTTGAACGCATTACAATTGATGAATCAATTAATTCTTCAATTAATTTTGATGTACGTATCTTCTTCGCTTTTATTTCTTTTGTTGATATTAATGTATAGGCAATATCATCGATATTTGCATCTTGTTTTTCACATATTCTTTTAATATTTTCTTCATCATAACATGTTTCATAATTGAAATCATCTTCATCACGTAAAAATTCACAACTTTCTAAAATTGGTGATGGTATACTTTCGGTTAAATGATATCCATGACTTGTATCATCGATAATTTTTGTTTGTTGATTTAATTTTTGATTATTATGATTTGAATTGGCGATAACACCATAACCATATTCATCTTCAGAACTTGGTATTGATATTGATCGTTCTGAAATACGTCTTAATTCTGATTGATTAACATATGAAATTTCCATTGTTTTTTGTTGATAACGTGTTGTTATCGGTGTTTTAGTTGTTGTTGCTGTTGTAGCTGCTGCTGCTATTGATGATTTTGCTTCTAAATCGGTTGCCCGTCTACATTGTGGTGGTGAACCTTCAATTTCTGTTGAACTCATTGTTTGACCACGACCCCATGCCGCTGTTATTATTTTATTATGTTCAATTTTTAAAATTGGTTCAATTTCTTTCCGTGATTGTGGTGGTGAAAATTCTAAACGTGAAGGCATTGCTTCAGCCGAACCAAATACATCATCTGAATCTAAACTTTCATCGTCTGATGAAAATGATGTAATGCGAATTTTATGTTTCTTTTGTTGACTTTTTGGAAGAGTGTGTTGTTGTTTATTTTTTGTTATACCAACACCAACACCGGCTATAGCACGGGATTTTATATTACGTTTCATAGCTATAATATCCTTTTTATTACTAGCTAATGGTAATATTGATATATTTTGATTTAAAATGTGTTTTTCATCGATTGTAGATGTTTTTATATTATTTTGTAATTTATTATTCATAATTATTGTACCGTTAACACCAATACCACCACTATTAATACAACGATTATTTAAACTATCTGTTTTTGAACTTGGTGCCGAATCGCTCTCAATTTGACTTAATTTACTATTTAATGTTTCTAAAATTTTTGGATCAATACGTTTGGTGATGTCACCACGTTTTGGACTTAATAATTTTATTGTCGGTACACTTTTATCAATTTCCAATGTAATTGGATTAATTTTCGATAGATCAATATTTTGTGTAAATAAAAATTCTTGATTGGTGGCTGTACTATTATTAATCATTGTAGAAGTCGCGGCAGCTGCTGCAGCAGCAGTAGTAGTAATACTATTTTCAGTTATAATATTACCATTATCACCAATATAATTACTATAATTATCATCATCATCATTACCAATGTCACTACTTGTTACTATTTCTGATGATGTTATCGCAGAAGATGTGGGTGTTGTTGTTGTGGTTATTGCTGTTACTGTTATTGTTGTCAATTCTGTCGTTGTCATTAAACCAGGTTTTAATGTTATTAAACTATTTAAAATATCTGGTAAAATTTCATCTGATTCCATTGAAGATAAACCATCTTTACGTATTTCAATTTTTGGTGATTTTGGTGATTTCGGTGATTTTGGTGATTTCGGTGATTTTGGCGATTTCAATTTTTGTTTTGGTGACGGTGCCGTACCATTCATAACATGACGTTTATGTAATACATATGGTATATCATCTTTTAATGTTTTCGTTAAGAATTTTTCAGAATTCTTATTGAAAAAACTTTTTGGTAATTCAAAATTACCATCACCAACATTATCAATAGCACCATAATGATGTAAAATTGTATTATTATATTTTGGAAAATCGGATGCTGTTATTGGTGTATCATAACTTTTTATTGGTATATCAAAGTAATGACCATGTGTTTTACAAACAACTGGTGGCGCACTTGGTGGTATTTGTTTATAGAAATATTCTTCATCGCTTGTGTCGGCCGGTGTTAAATCAATTGATTTTTGATGCATTAATACATGTCGTCGTGTATTATGTGATCCACCAATACGTGACCGATTTGCCAATGAATTTGGATCACTTTTGGTACGTTCAACAATGGCATGTGAATAAATTAATGGTGTACCCGAAATACTATTGATACCGCCACCAATACCACCAATGCCACCAATACCGCCACCAACACCAATTGTTGAAAATTGTATACTTGCATCAAGTAGTATTTTGGGATTATATTCTTCAAAATGAGTTTTTGCAATTAATTCCTGTTTGCGACTTGTATTTTTTAAATGGGGTGAATCAATTGCTTGTTTATCATATTCGGACATTAATTCTGGTGTTAATGGATAATCGGGACTTTTTTTATTATTATTATTATTTTGATTTTTTTCAATACATTCAACAACATTTTCATTATATTGTTGATGTTGATATTTCATTGTTATATCATCGTCACCGGTATTATCATAAATTGATGATGTGCCACCAGTTGTAAGACCTGTCATTGGTGGTGTTGATGTTGATGTTTCCTCTTGGCTAACTGTAAGCGATTCAATTTTTTCCTTATCAAAACTAAATATATTTTCACTTGAATAGCGTCGACGATATTCATTGATTTTTTTAATTTGTTGCTGTTCATTGTTTATTATAATATTTTTTTTTATTTGTTGTGATTTGTTGTATTGTTGTTGTTGTTGTTGCTGCTGTTTTTTTTTCCATATTACATAATTTATATCATCATCATCATCACTATCCTTTACAATATCCGGTGTATTTGAATATGAACGTATATTTCTTTCGATTTCAACATTTTGTAAACTAATTGAATGTACATGTGATTTTTTATTAATTTTATTATTTATTGGAAATGTCGATGAATATGTATTCTCATCATGTCCATAGAAATTTAAACTATTTTTACGATTAAAATATGTTAATAGACAATCATGTGATTTAACTTCTAAACGATTATTATGTTGTAATAATCGTTCATCATTTTCAAAATTTTGACTATACACAAGTGGTTTTTCATAATTTGATAACGTTAATTTTGCATCATAATATTCACCACTATTTGTTGATTCATGACTTGAATTACGTTCAAATGATGATGACGATTTTCTTTTAGCTTTACCATTATCATGATTGCTAACATTGTTACCATTGACACCGACGGCACTACTACTACCCCCACCACCACCACCACCAACACCGTCACCTTCACCATCATCATCATCATCACCATCACCAGAATTATCCACATTAAATTCATTAATATTTTTACCAGTAGTTTTTGGCATTTCATAATTTTTAATTAATAAATTATTATCATCAAATGATTCACGTGATTCTTGACTGGATGATGTACGTAATGAATTTAAACCAGAACCTAATGGTGTTTTACTATTAGTAAAACTTCTTGTCGACGATATTGTATCTCTGGATTTTTTACTATCTGTATAGTAAACACTATCTTTTGATTTTTTACTTGAATCGGCACTACTTTTTGATAATTTCGATATTGTATTATTATCATTATTATTATTATTATTACTATTATTATTATAATAATAGGAATCACTTTTTGAATTTTGACTTGATGCACATGAATCACCCTTATCAATATAATTAACATCACCATCAATAATATTATTACGTAACATTGATGTTTTAACATGTTTATAAAAATTACCATCAGATTTAACACATAATTTTTCACGTGGTAAATATCGTGGATCATCCATTAAAAATACATCATATAATATATCGGTTGCACTTTTTGATTTTTCACATAAATTCATTTTAAATTTACGAAGATAATCTGATTTACTGCCGCCACCATCAATATCGTCACCATTATCAATATCATCATCACCATCATCAACATCAATGTCATCGTCATCTTCATCCTCATCTGTTGGTATATAATTACCAGAATCTAATGAACAAGATCTTGTATGAGCTGGTTTTGCATTATAATAATATGTTTCATCATCAGATTTCTCTAATAATTCGTAACTATCATGTGAATATTCATCTTGTGAACCAGTTAAATCATAATTTTGATAATTATGAAATCGTTGTTGTTTATCAATGGTATTGTACGTGGTACCTGGATAACTTGATGAATAAACTTTTGTTGAATTTATACCGATAATATTTCTGTTACCAATACCACCTACACCGATTTCACCAACTCCATCACCTCGTCTACCACCTATGCCACCATCCATTAATAAAAACTCATGACTTACATCCATTGAATTATTTTTTGGTAAATACATTGAATGCCTTGAGTCATCATAACGTGTTATTGGTGAATCGATACGATTAAATGCTAAAAATTCACGATCAAATAGATTTTCATGATGGTACAGTTGTTGTTGTTGTTGTTGTTGTTGTTGTTGTTGTTGTTGCTGTTGTTGTAGATGAAGATGATGATTTAGGCGTTGCTGCTGTTCATATTGATGATGTTGATGTTTCCGTCGTTGACAATGTTGATCCTCATCGTGCTGATGATTATGATGAAATTGATGATATTGATCAATATTAACATCAATATTACCATCATCAATATCACAATCATCATGTTCGTATGATAAATCCTTACAAGATGTACTACGTAACCACGTATCTTTATCATGTTTCGTCGCAGTTATCGGTTTTTGAATTCCTAAATCTTTTATACCATTTGCAACAATGCCAATACCAATACCACCAGCACCACCAATATTGTATTGTAATGTTGAATAAATATTTGCATTTGATAATTCAAATTCAAGTCTTTCCGATGATGATTTATTACTACTTGTATAATATGTTAAATTATTATTTTGACTTTCATTATTATCTTCGGATGATGAATTTATTAATAATTTAGCAGGTGAATTGAAATTATTTGGATGCGAATTACCTAATGAATGATGGGTCTCATAATGACTGTCATATGAATCAACTGAATCAACACCAGAAAATTCAGAATTTCTTGTTATTGACTGTATATTGTGTATGTCAGTAATTTTATTGATATCCAAAACAATATCATTGTCATTGTTTATTAAATTTATAGTTTTTGCTTGTTTTTGTATTGTCGATATTAATATTGAATTATTATTTCGTTGTTCACGATTTTGACTATAATAATCAGATGTGTCTGAATTTCTATTATTAATACTATTTAAACAATGTTCATCATCGGCCGATGATGATATCGATGATGTATTTGTTGTTTGACTTTCACATTTTTTAGCATAATTTAAAATTGTTTCATCGATAAATTCATTACTATAATGTTTCCCTTCAACAAGTCCTAATATTGTCATACTATTATTACCACTACTATTATTACTATCACTGATTTTATATTTTACCTTATTTTTTCGATCAATGGTTGCATATAATTCATTGTTATTATCTATTTTAAATGATGTCGTTACATTTTGTTTATTATTATTACTACTACTATTATTATTATTATTATTATTATTATTACTGAAATAATTTGTTTTTGAATATAAATCATTAATATCGGAATAAATAATATTATCAATACCATCATCAGATAATATATCAGATGATGATATTGATGCAGTTGATATCGCTGCTGTTGTTGTTATTGATGATAATGCTGCTGCTGCTATTGTTATTGTTGTTACCGCTGTTGTTGTGGATATTATTTTTGGTGTGTTTGGCAAAGAGGTTATCGCAGTTGCAACACTTCCATCATTTATTCCAGATGACGATGCTGTTGATACTACTGCAGTTGTTGTTGATATTGAATCAATTGATGATTTAGACATCAAATATGTATTGCTATAAAGAACCGGAGTGGCATGGTACTGTGCTGAATGTTGGTGGCGCATGTTGTTGTTGTTGGTGTTGTTGCAGCTGATGTTCGGAATTTGATATGTAACACTCTCCCGACTGGTAGATGATGCCATCTCCCCCATAGAGCTGCTGAGATCCTCCAGAGGTGGCGTTGCCGATGTGTATCTGTTGTTGTGATGTTGTAAGTTGAGGGGCGATGAAGGGACGTAAAATTGCTGGTTCCGATCTAATGATTTGTTTTATTACTTAGTTATTAGTT
>JANSTX010012511.1:0-18161 GCA_027564355.1 Penthetria funebris
TTTTAGGCTATTTTGCAATTCTATTTAATAAATACTTATATATTATGTTGTGATCCGTTAAACAATTTCCAGGGCCTTCAATAATTGGGAACCAATTATAAGTTTCTCTTGTTTTTTTGCAAAATACGATCGTGTAATAATTTTTGAATACATGTTGACGTACAACACTATGGTCATCGTAATCAATATATAGATTGAAATGATTGCAATGGGATTATACGCCGTTAATATGATATATGTCGAAGCAATCCTTACTTTTTCGTTAAATTTTAAATCACTGGCTAGCTTTAATCGCGATTATTCATTCCGAACGCTTAATTTGTGTACGATATGTAGTAAAAATTAAATCATCTATAATTTGTTGATAGATGCATGAATCATATTCTTACATTCGATAGTTTGATGGAAATGAAGAGGTGTACATTGATCTGATATAATAGAAAATTTATGTGTTAAAATTAAAACAGAATCTATGTCCTAGTATGCAGTGACAATATATATTTATATACACGTACGATAAAGGATGTAGTCACAAAAATGCAAAGTTTCCGTTTAGTTTCCAGAATTTAACAAAAATTGTTGAAGTTAGGGAAAAATGGCTAAATTTGACCATGAACATGAGGTAGTGCAATTTTTTGTCACGTAGCAACCACCATCAAATGCATGTAATCGCTAATCCATCGATGTTCCAGGAATATTCTGCATATTTCATTCAACTTTTAATTATCAAAATGGTTTTAAATGACCCTCGTTTTTTTTATTTATTGTTTTTTTTCTAATTTTTTAAATGAATTACGTGCGTTTGTATAATAAAATTGATGATCACACAGAGTCTCAAAAAATTAATATTTAAAATAGTACTTCAAATATTTGTTTAAGTTTCCACAAATTAAATTACGTACGAGTAAATAAATAAAAAATAGCAAATATGAAATAAATATAATTTAATCGATAATCAATGCCATTTAGCAATGAATATTTTTTTTTTTTATTTATAATTTAATCTAAAAATAAATAATTAAAATAATTTTTTTTTTTTCATTTAAATTATTTCCAGAAATGTCAATTTCACCGACACCATCTCCAGACAGTCTGCGAATCTGTTTAGTTGGTACAGTTGTTGATGATGCTGATACCTTAACAGCGGCTCAATCATTTGGCGTTCCTGTGATTACATCGGAAAGTGGTGCTGAAATAATTGCAGATTTAAATTGGATAACTTATTTTGTAATGAATGATTTTGAAGGTCCAATTTTTGATGCTATCCACAAAAGTAAACATAGGTAATAGAATAATTATTATATGTATAGACAATGTTCAATCATTTTTAATGTTACAACACATCGTTTCGATATATTAGCCTATAATTTCTAAAATATTCACGTTAATTTTGCATCTTTTGGCATAACTTTTTTCTTTTTTTCTTAGTGAAATGAAATAATTAAATTATTATAATGTATTTTGTTTTTGCAATTTTCTAATTAACATAAATGTATTTAATTTATGATGAGATTGAAAGATTGAGATTGAAATGAACAAGTAAAAAAAAATAGGAACACAATTATTTGTATTGTGGTTTTGTGAAGGTAGCAGTTAGCAGCAACTTACATGAATTTGAAATAATGTAAATTTTTATATCCGGCAAATTTAGTTAGTTACAAGCGAATTATAATTGTTAATGAGTAGGTTATTATATTAATAATTATGGAGATATCTTTTCTTGTAAATTTGATGAATTAAATATAAGTATTGACCTTTTGTTTGTTGTTTCACTCTCGAGTATTTTTTTTAATGTTTTTTTAAATTGCATATAACACTTTCACATCAAAGATCCCCACAAAAAAGTATTTGAAATTGAATCCTTTAGACAATATTTACCATTACGCAACTTCTTACTTCTTCTTCAGGATCAGTTCTTCTGCTTCTCAATTTCCGTATAGTATACTTTCATAAATGAATCGACGATATACATATTTATCAGTTATGGATCGTTGATGGTATACAGTTAATAAACCATTATTATTATATATAGTCTATCACTATCATTCAGATGATAGAGGTACATAGGACGTTTGATTCTGTGATATATCGGCTCGTCGAATCTAAAGATCTCAACTATCCTTCCTTAATTCTTTCGATACCTGCAGCAAGGTAAATTTTTCGGTTACTAATATGTCTATATTTACACCTGGACCCTCTGGCACCCGTTAGTAATCAAAATACTTTGCGTTCTATAATTCGTATCCTTTCTATTGGCTGTGAGGATGTCGTGAACCAGGTTGCAAATGTATATGTCATCAAAGGTCGAATGAGTTGTCTGTTGTAGAGGTAAATGTTTGCAAGTATTAAAATATCATCAGCATATTCAATCGAGAAGAAAAGTTATTGTACCCGAATTAATGTTGCGAATGTGCGAGGCCAAAGGAAAATCATCAATGTATAGTGTGTACAAAATAGCAGCCGAGACTGAACCCTCTTGTAACGCCAACCGTTATTGTTTGCGAATCAGACTTATATTCGCCGTTACGAACTCTAAATGCCCTATTACTTAAAAAATTGAAAATGACATTTATTAGGTGGTCGCCAAATCGGTGCATGTATTTCAGTTTAAACCCATGGTCCATATGGTGTCAAATGCCTTCTCGCAGTCGAGAATGCAATGGTTAATTCATGAACTCAGTTAATTTGGTTGTAAAGAATATTTCGAATAATTTAGAAAGAGCCGATAGTAGCGAAATAGGACGGTAATTAGATATATTTGTGATGTTCTTGTCAGATTTAAGAATTGGAATGACTATTATACGATTTTACATAATTTTGGTACTTGTTAAATGCCTGATTGAAAAGTGCGCATAGGAACCAGACAAATTTGTTTAAGGATCTCTTGGTCACTCGATTTGAATAGCCGTCAGGACAACTTGTTAATAATGTTAATAAAAAATTTAATAATCTTCGATGCCATCATTTTGTTTGTGGATATTTGCAAAATGCTTTTTTTTTAAATAGCATAATATTTGGCACCCGATAATGGTATTAAGACAATTTATCTGTGATTTAATTATGTTGGTATTGATCGCAAGTCTTCTATTTGCGCAACGATATTTGTCTCCTGAAATTGTTCTTACATCTAATGATCCTTTGCAGCAGAGGAATCATGTTGTGAACTTTAATGTTATGTTATCAATCTTGTTTGTACATTGTTTGGTTAATTTTTTTAACATTAGACGTTAGGTTTACCTCATGTTATTTGTACATGATTTTTAACAAGTTTAATAATTTTAACATTTCCACTGTAATTGTTATAGTTTAGTCATAAACTTTAAATATTAAAAGAATAAGAGTAATATTAAATGAAGTAATCATAATTCCTTTATAGAATAATGGGTCCACCAGCATTGCAGCAGGCTGCTAATATGAAAGAAGGACTTACCAGTAGTAATAGACCAATTTATAATTATTCAATGAAAGGTGTTATAACATGTTTCACAGGCATTAGAAAAAAGGATGAATTGGTAATTATATGAAAAAAAAAAATTGTATTTTGTAACCGGGAATCATTTATACGCCTGAAATTTATCTCCACAATTTCATATTTTTTTTTTTGGTTTTGTGTAAGTTTTCAATTTATAATCGGTGATGAATATTTCCATTCTATATTGTAGTATTTTCCCAGCCTCCACTCATTGTACTTCTTACGATTTTTCAATTTTCTTGAAAAAATAAATTTTCACAAATCTTTGTCTATTATTTATTGCATAGAAAATGTATATGCTACCCTCATAGGATTCGAAATATTGTTTTAAAAGATTTTTGTTTGAAATCTTTTCATAATGAAATCAGAATGGTATTCTGTTGACAATGCCTTTGATTTTTTTATTGATCAAAATTTTCATTGAATTAAAATCAAATTCAAAACTTTACGAGTATACGATAGTATTCTTTATCGGGAACAGTAAAAGTTCTCAACTTTTTGGAATCAATGAATCTAAGTTGCTTATTAATTTTTTTTTCTTCTTGAACATCAATTTATATATGAACATTCTCTGGTATTGAAATTCTATTTTATTAATTTTATTAATCCATTATAGAGTTGGAAAATAACTGTATATTAAAATTAATAAAATTATGTTTAAGTTAAATTCAAAATGAATGTTAATGTATAAAAATTCTTTCACATTAGATTAGTTGTATATACTCTTATGTTATATATAATCTAAAAAATAAATAATTAATTATAATATTTTCTTTTTTACTCTTCAGACACGATTAGTAAATCTTATACACTCAATGGGTGGCTCAATCAGAAAGGATATGAACTCAAAAGTAACACATTTAATTTGCAATGCCAGCGGAGGAGATAAATATCAGTTAATTAAATAAAATTAATTAAAATATGAA
Organism: Penthetria funebris; assembly: GCA_027564355.1. NCBI lineage: Eukaryota > Metazoa > Arthropoda > Insecta > Diptera > Pleciidae > Penthetria > Penthetria funebris. The sequence continues at coordinate 4,399 of JANSTX010012511.1, forward strand.
AATATTACAATTATATTGACATTAATTGTATGTTTTTTTTCTATTTTTTTTTTTATATTGTAATAAATATTCAGGTATGCAATGACATTTAGATTAGCAGTAATAAGATCGGAATGGGTCTATAATGCATGGGAACAACGTAATTCAAAAGATTTTCTAGCTACAAGTGAAGAATTCACAAAATTACATAAAATAAAAGCTTTTGAAGGACAACGAATATGTTTTTTTGGGTTTTCACCAGACGAACATCAACATATGATTGATGTTTTAATATCAAATGGTGGCATTTCAGCAGATATAGATGATACAGAATGTTCACATGTTGTGAGTGCTTTGATTTAAAAAAAAATCCCTCTTAAATATTATTAATATACAAAATTTAACTCTTTTTTTTTTGTCTATAATTTCTAATTTTTTTCTTATTTATTAATTAACTTCTGTTTAAAAAAAACAATATTGTATATGCCTGCTTTTTTTTTTCTCTGGGAATACCCTAAAGATATTCATATTCTGTGTATATATATGTTATTATATTTATAATCTTTATAAACTGGATCTAAATCTTGATATACACTAGTATATATAAATAATAATATTAATATAAGTTTAATTTAAATGATGATCATTTCAATGGAGTACTTTTTATATAAATTTCTTTGGTTTTTCTGAGCCTATATTCTTTACGTTTAAAATAGTATAAGTATAATATAATGAAATGTATTAATGTTATTCTTTGAATTGCATCCGGAAATTTTCTATTTTCTATATTGCAGTGCTTATAAATTGCATTTGTTTCTTCTTCTACTTCTTCTTCTTCACTATCTTCTTCTTCTTCATTCTTGCTTTATTCCTTATTCTATTCTATTTTTTTCTAAATCTATATCGTAACTCTCTGCATATAATACGGTTCAAATCATTTTGAGCAACCAATAACCAAGTAAAGTTTCCATTTTATGGCCGCAAGCTATCATACACATTACTTGATGCTACCACCTTAATCTTCTCTAATTGATTACAGTTGCAAATTTTAAATTACCTCGAGCACAGTTATATTTAATTCTATTATTCGATCTTACTCCGAATGACAATCTTAACATTCTCATCTTGGTTGTTTATAATTTTTGCATATGATTCCTTTTATCAGGCCATCATTCAAAATAACCGTTACATTTTGCCGATCAAACTGTACTATTTCTGGACTACCAAATTTTATATGACCATGCGAGAATTCTAGCCGATTGTGCCTAAAATTAACTTAAATTATGATTATAGGTAAAATATTTTATTGTTCACATTGATTTGTGGTTATTAAACATTATGTTTATCATTTTAACAATAATGAGATAGTCTATATAGTACCAGTGAGTTTGAATATGTTTTTATTATATAAACAAAAATTAATAAACATTAACACATAAAAAAAAAAAAAGAAAACACTAATACACTAATAATGTCAAAATTCTAATTGCATGGGGACTGTCTGTATTTTGGTATCGAATCATTTTTGTGTATTAAATGAGAATAATTAAAAGTATACAATACTCTTATAGATTACTAATCAATTTCACGATCACATACTTCATGATATCTATATTTGTGATTGATTGATATTAATTCATGTTGTCCAAAAGATACTGAATTATCACTAATTCTGACTACATTTTATAAATAAAATATTCTGTCAGATTTGCTTTAACTATGGTTATATTTCATATATATTTTTAAAGTACAAAGCAAACCTCTCAAAACATCAATCGTATAATAGTAAGTTTCAACACTTTCATTGAAATGATCACTAAAAAAAAAAATAAAAATAAAAAATTAATTTAAGGAAAAAAAAAAAAATACACAAACAGAACTATAAAATCATTTTCATCATTTATCAAACAAAAAACAATCACAAACATTTCAGATAATATCAAATACTGGTACTCACTTTCCTGAAAATATATGCTCCTCTCCAATAAACGAAATTCCAGGTCATGAATATCTATCCCATTCCATTAAATCACCTAAACAATTATTATCGAATGATGATGATGATGAAAAATATGATGCGATAATCAAAAGTAATAATGATTTATTTGAAGAGGAAACAATTACTACAACAGATTTTTGTACCACTCCAAAAACATCAAAAACATCAAATACCCCATTACGTCATCACCATCATCATCATCATGACGAACAAGAATTTACTACATCCACAAATAATAATGGCAATTCAATGATAAATCGTCGTGATGGAATTGTATTAACATTTAATGATGAAAATGAATTTTTAAATCCAAATAATATATCACCAATCTTAAAATCAAAATCACCAGATAATTCAGCAATTATCACTGAAAATAATATTCAAAGTACCACAAATGTAACCGCAACAACAACAACAACAACAACAACGGTAACCAATCCTGATGGATTACAAAATATTGTCGAAGAAGACGATGATATTGATGAGGATGATGATGATAATATTATTAATAATACTAATAATAATAATAATGATATGAATGATGATAATGAAGATGATGTTGATTTACGTGAAAATAAAAGAAAACGTGATAGTTTCGAAGATGTATCAATGATATCAACAGATTCATTTGCACCAATATTTAGTTCAGCAAAAAAACCGAAACTAATACGTACCGGATCGATAACAAGAGGATTACGACGCAGTATGAGTTTTGTTGCCATAAAAAATCCAATATCATCAATGTTAAGATCACGCCGTAATTCCGTTGATCCAAATGCATCGTTAAATTCATCAATTGCATCAATGGACACAACATTTAATGATTCAATACGTAAACCAGTTAAAGAAAAAATTAAGAATATAAAAGATAGATTTATGAAAAAAAGTTTACAAATTGGATTAGGTACAACAAATAGTTGTACTAGTATTAGCAATAATAATAATAATAATAATAATAATAGTAATACTAAACGAGGTATTTTGGATGTGAATACTTTAACACCAAAAACTACTTCATCATCGTCAATGGATAGTTTAAAAAGATTATGTAAGTTAAAATCAAATAATTTTGATAAACAATTATTTTCATCACCTGATGTACTGCAACAACATGATAACCAACATATTAATAACAATTCATTATGTAATTTTAAAACTCCTTTAGCACCAAAATTATCCCATATCCATCGTTGTTCCATAAATGAAAATTCATTGATAAAAAGTGAATTACCAGTAACACCAATAAGGAAATCATTTGTTGCTGCAACATCAGTTACTAGTAGTAGAACTATTACGACTTCTTCAATTGCTACTACTTGTTGTAATGCTAATAGTATGAACAACACCATCAATACAACCACAACTAACATCATGAATACCAATGAACCTGAAAATCCATTTTTTAATGTGGCTGAACAATTTGCGGTACTAAATGAAAAGAAAATTTTTAATTTATTCATAAATATTTTTTTGTTTATTTATTTATTTTTTAATTTTTTATTTATATGAAATGTACGATAAGTGCATTTTAAAAAATTTATTTATTTATAATTATATACTATTCGTTTAAAATATAACAAAATTCAAAAATGAATCATTTTTAAAATGTCCTTTAAAGCTTTAAATTTTTCGAATTTAAAATAAACTTATTTAAAATGCACATATATTGAATGCAATTACGTATATTCTCAATTAATTAATTAAATAAATAAACATTAAAAGTGAAATAAATACAAATGCAGTTTATTTGCATATGGGCGGCGGCAACATCGTCAGATTTCTAATTTTTATTTACTTGGTCTTTAAATCTTTTGAAAATAAAAAAAAAAATGTATATTTTATGGAAAATGGTAGCACATATTTAATTGCATTTAATTGTATTTAAAATAATATTTAGCTTTTTGGTGATTTATAACTTTTAAATATTGAAATGAATTAAAATTAAAGAGAGGAAAAAACAATTAAATTGTTCACGTCCGTCTATATGCTCATATGGTTGCACTTTTTTTTATTTTATTGACTTTTTTTTTTGTAGCTAATTGCATGCACATATAATCTTAAAGGTTTGATATTTTAAAAATTTATGTTTTAAAATTTTTTTTCTAAATTTAAATTTCCTATATTTTTTTATTAATTTGGTTTTGGCTGAAATTTAAATTCTTTAAATAACATTTACACTATTAACATATGTACAATTAATACTACTGGTTTTTTAAAAGTTTTTGTTTTATTTTTTATTTTTGAATTGTTTTTTAATGCACTTTAAAATTGTAAAAAAAATATGTGCTGCCATAAAATTGTTAGTTTTTTTTTGTTCATTTACTTTTTTTCTCCCAATAAATATTCAATTTTTGTTTCAGCCATTTCCAAATAATTAAAAATATTAATCCTGACATAATTTCTATATTATATCAGTTGGTTTTATTTATTATTAAAATTCGTATAATTTATATTTATTATTGAATCAAAAATACGGAAATGTCTAATCGTTTGTAAAAGTATTAAAAAAAATCAAAGTTTAAAACTTTCTTGTACAAATTCGTTAATAGAAAACGATTAATAAGAGTGGGTGTATAGCTGCTCTGGTATTAGGCCGATATTTTTATAATGGAAATAGGTGTTCCAGAATAAACTTGGTTAGGAAGTCAAGGACAAGAGTCATGCAGTCAAGCATGTGATATCGCGATGATCAGTTTTGGAAATGTTTGTTTGTTTTGTTTTTTTTTTTTTCCCTTGAACTGCAGTTGCATTTCGCCATATTTCTATAATTGTCTGAAATATACACAGTCAGAGCCGGTCGGTGCTTCTCGGACCAGGAATTTAAAGTATTTTACTAACAGTATTAAATTTTTCTATTATTTCTTCGCAAAAAATAGCTAGCATAGTATTTTCTAACTGTGTCATGTTATTAAATATACCTAAAGCCTCTTTTTCGTCTACAATCCGCTTTTTCTCCCATGTTTTTACTAATATTTTCAAGAAAAAATAATTTCTAAAATTTAAATGATTTAACTGAACCTTATTAGTGATTCGACCATCTAGTCGGACATAAAATTTTTACTGTTTGTGATCCTGTTGCTTTTAATTGATAGTTGAAGCAGGTTTCATCTGTGTGGGTTGATACAGAAAAAAATACAAATAATTATAATAGGAATAAAAGCCATACTTGAAAGCATTTAGTATACAATTTCAACCTTTTTTCATCTATTGCTTCATAACTTCGAAGCATCTAATGTAATTTTTGACATCAGAATGTAGACAGGATACAAGATGTGATGGTGTGGTGATGATGATGATGATGATGATAATGATAATGTACTTAATGGTTACTAACATTCAGTTTCACGGTAAGACGTAGATGTATGTTATCTGAAGAAAATACATCCAGAAAACGTGCTCTCAATATTATAATTGTTCGCATATATTCAATTGTATAGTTTATATAGAAGTTGATTCACAGGTGGTTTTCTATTTCAGATTACTAATTTAGTGAGGTCAATATTAAAATAAAAGTTATTTTTATTATTAAATTTATTAGATTATTTCCAAATATTCAAATTTAGTTGGTTATTTTTTTTTTTTTTTTTGTATATTTCGCACCTGAAGTAAATAACACATAATCTGTCTCTGTTGGTACATACATCTGGTGTGGTGGTATATGTCTATATTTATATTTACACTTCGGTCGTTATTGTACAAGAAAGTTTTCTTTTTACAAAGTTTTTTTTTTTTTAAACTAAATTAAACATTAAATATTGGGTATTGTTTGAACTGCAAAGATAATAAAATTTAAGCATTTCAGCCAGCAGTTTATACCACCAAAATGTTTGTATCGTAATATAAAATAAACATCGTAAATTTTATTGAAAAAAAAAATAATAGAGGATTCATAATAATAATACTAATAATAATATTAAAGGAAAAAAATAGCACATTAAGATATAATTATAGAAATAATGGTAACATATGGGCGAAGAAAAGCGTACACATGATGGTGTCATTTAAAATTTTGTAATGAATATATTTGAATTTGCAAGTTTAAGTAAATACAACGACATAGGCTTAAGCTACTAAAGTTTTAAGGACAGTAATTTTTGCATAAATAACAAATCTTATAGAAGAATGTCTGTAAATAGATCTGAAATTATTCAGAAGTAATTCTTTTTCTGCACTTTTACACATATAGCATTTACAACGGTTGCACATACGTCGACGTATAATTCGACAGATTTGTGCAGTTGTTATGATCATAAACCAATGGCAGTCCTGTACATGCACTGATCGTTAAAAACTACATTAGGTGCTGGGTATGCTTTAATGTTCATCAACTTAACTTTTATGCATGAATGGCACACATTACGGCATTTCGTTAATTTGTTGTTTCAAAATGTGAACTGCATACATAGAATCCATTATAATTATTCGGTTATACATTTGAATAATTCAGTAGTTTTTTTTTCAACCAAACAACAATCACAACATGAACACCATATTTTTAAACTCAATCACATGCCATTACTGAACATTTATCGTGATTGAGTTAGACCACATGGATATAAAGATGAGTTGAATAATCTCAATGATGGTCAATCGATCCCCATTCGTTATCATGCTTTAATTATGCACATTATGGGATATCACACTTTTAACGAAGGATTAAAAAAATATGAAATTCCAATTTTCGATGTTAAAATGCGTAGCTTTTGAGGACATTATAACTTCTATATCTTAAAATATTGTTTTTTTTTTTTTATTATTATTATTTTGGACAGAAGCCGTTCATTTCCTTCATTAATTCATCAAAATAAACGTTAATTTTTTTTAATTGGTGGTATAAATAAAAATGTCTGTGATTTATTGTAATAATTGCCTTTAAATTTTATTTTCTTGAATGAATTTTATAGTACAATAAATTTAATCTTTTTTTGCAATTTATGCAGATAATTATTGCTCTCTTATATTTAATGTTTAAAATTTTATAATTTTTTTTTTTTAATATTTAAAAATTAGGTTGTTGATGAACATGTCGTACAAACAAAACCTGAACCTAAAAATAATAAAACACATATTGTTAAAGCAGATTGGTTTTGGTATACAATACAAAATGGGTATGCCGATGAAATGGACTATCTTTTTGGTGACGTAAGTATTTCTATTTAATTATTTATTTTTTTTATTTTGTACCTTTTTCTTGGACGTAATATATTTCTAATTTTTGTTTCAAATTTAACTTAAAAAAAAAAAAAAACAGTACTTAGAAAGTATAGCAAATTTAACTGGTGTTGAACGACGTGATTCATTACCAATTAATTTTAATAAAAGAAAACGAAAAAGATTTTCACAACGTACTCCAGCAGATTCGATACCAATAATTGGTACTGGTAAAAGACGTTCATCCGTTTCGGATGCTGGTCTTTTATCGGTGTCGGGTAGTTTTTTGGATTATACAGCCAGTCCAATTATAAATAATAAACATGATAGTAAAGAAGGTGAATCAACGGTAGAACATGTTCCAAAAAATAAATCTATGAGATATAATCATTTTATGGACTTATTTGGAACGGAATCAAATTATGTTGGCATTTTACATACAATAGTTACAGTATGTATAATATTTTTTTTTTTTTATTATTATAATTTTTAATTTTATTGAACAATTTGCATTTTGTACAAAAAAATATGAAATAAGTTTTTTTCTATTAGAAACAAAGGGATAGCATAACATTTCCAATCGTTAAGTTATTTTGTAACGTTACAAAATCTCTTGGATCGTTAAATAACGTTACCATAATTTATAAGTCGAATTGGTATAACGTTTATGTAACGTTACGTTAAAATGTTATTTTCCTAAAAAAAATATAAAAGAATTCAAAGAAAATTGCAAATCATTTATAATAAAATAAATTGCAAATCGGGTTGTCAAAATAAATTTGTTTCATTGATTTAATCGCCCTAAAATGCGATATAAAATCCACCAGATTCAAAAAAACTAAAATAAATGTTTTCTGATAGAATGATGTTTATAAAAGGTGGTATATCTTCCACATATTTCACAGCGAACAAAACTCATTATATTCGTTATTAGCTGCTGATTGATTATAGTAATTTCATCAAGAGTGATCTTATAGTTTTTATGATTTATGATCGTAACGCTGATAAGTAAATAGTGAATCTAAGTGTATTTCATTATGCAAGTTGTTCAGTCTTCTTCTTCTATATAAAATATCCTATTATTTATATTAACCTATAATATGTATTCACTTTAATTTAGCTTTTCCACAAACCATTAGAAGATATGACTGATACAACTGATGAACTATTAAATAAATCCGAAGTAAAGTCAATATTTAATAATTTTTCTGTAATTCATGATGTCCATTTAGAAATGTTAAATAGTTTAAGGTAGGAATATGAAAAAACGGGGGCAATGTTTTTGTTTTTTTTTTTTTTGTATTTGACATATTAATTAATTATGAAATGAAATATATTTTTAGAGAACTTCAGTCAGATTGGTCCGAAGATTGTTTAATTGGCAAAATAATATTAGATCATCGAGAAGCGCTGATAAAAGCGTATCCACCGTATGTTAATTATTTTGAACAGATGAAAGAGACCTTAATACAATGTGATACACAAAATCCTCGTTTTCATGCATTTTTAAAAATTAATCAAGCTAAACCGGAATGTGGTCGACAATCATTACAAGATTTAATGATTCGTCCAGTACAACGTTTACCTAGTATAAGTTTATTAATTAGTGGTAAGTTTTTGTTTTTTTTTTTTTTTTTATTATTTATTTTTCTTAATATCATGCCTATTTATTTTATGTAGATATTTTAAAACATACATTAAAAACAAATCCTGATTATAAAGAATTAGAAAAAGCATTAAAGGCAATTAAAGAAGTTATGACATATATTAATGAAGATAAAAGAAAAACAGAAGGACGACTAGCAATGTTTGATATTTTTAATGATATTGATAATTGTCCAGTAAGCAACATTAAATTAAACCATGATTTTTTATTTGTTTTCTTAATAAATATGTTCCCTTTTAAATTTTAGCCCGATTTAGTTTCATCACATCGTAGTTTAGTATCAAGATGTGAAGTTACAGAATTATCAAGTAATTTAAGTGGACGTGATGATCCATTAATGTTATTTCTGTTTACTGATTATATGGAAGTTTGTAAAATAAAAAAATCACGTGGTTTGCACAATGTTAAATCGCCAACATTAAATGGTTTGAATTCAACGCGTGTTACCCATCATCATCAAAAACCATATAAACATATAAAATTATTACCATTAAGTTCAATTCCTGTTGTTTATGATTTAAAAGATAGTCCCAGAGCGTTTGCATTACCAAATAAAGATAAATTATATTCGTTTAGTATATGCGATGAAGTTGATAAAATATTTTATTTAAAAAGTGTATGCAAACAATTGGCCGAAAATGCATGTAGAGCAGATGCGGTATGTATTATTTTGTTGTAATTTATTTTTTTTTTGTTAGATTTTTATTGGTTATAGATGGATATCCATTTGTAGTATAAATGATTTTAGTAGTAGTCGAAATAATAGGGTGTCTTAATTGTTGGTATTTGTCACCACTTATTTGTGGTATAGGTTATCACTATACACAATACTTTTCCACTGCATAGAATCGATTTATCGCTAGTTGAGTCTTTCGATATGATATTTGCCCGATTGTGGATGTTTCCCTAACAACAACCTGTTAAAAAAATAATTGTGCTAAAAACACTCTATGAATTTTTAGGGGTAATTGCCTATGATTAAGGGATGCTAAATTTTCACGAAAGGTGTGTTCCCGCTGTGCGGACATTTTGCAATTATCCCGGTTCCGATCCTATAACAATTGTAAAAGTTTCCCTAACAACAATTTGTAAAAAAAATAATTGCTAAAAACACTATGAATTTTTAGGGCTAGTTGCCTATGATTAAGGGATGCTAAATTTTCACAAAAGGTGTGTTTTTTTTTGCCGTACTCTCAAAACTTTATATCAGTAATTGGATTGGCAAAGGATCGTCGTCTTGTATTGCTATGATCTGAAGCCATCTATACTCTTCAATGTAGTTGAAAAATATTTTAACAAATGAACACCTTTTCTCATTTCAGGAACAATTTCTGCGAAGTTATGATTCTCAAGAATTAGGCATTGATATAAGTGATATAAATTTGGGTACTTTAAAAAAGGCATTTAATTATGCAAGGACGAGATTAAAAGTGAGTATTTTGGTTTTTACATTATTTGCTGTTGTTATTGTTATAATATTTTATTGTGTTTACAAAATTTTCGAAAGAAATAAGTCGTGATTTGTTAATAGTAAAAGTCAAATTTTAATCTTTAACTAGTGATGATCATCATCACTACATTTGATTTTCTTATAATAAACTCAATAATGTAAGATTTTACTAATTAATACAATCTGTATTTATATATCAGTTTGATAGTCTATTATATTATGTATCAGAGATGTCGAGTATTTTGTATGAAATGTAAATCAAGTTTTTATATTGACATTTATAGAATTATAAGATATTCACGTTTACAGGATTCACTTCTATTAATCAAAATGTACAAAACATTTCCGTAGCATTTATCAGAGCGCATAATTATGATTCCAATAACCATTGAATCCTTTGGTAGATATGATTATTTAGAGTATAAAAATCTACAATTACATTGTTAATCTTTGGTTTGAAATATTATGAGGAAAAAACACTGATTCATTTTTAATTTTAATATTAGAAAATAAATGGTCTAAATATAAGATATCGTCGGTAAGATGTTCAGGTTTATTAAACGTTTCAAATATATGAATATTACATTTTTGTATATGATTTCTGGAAGAAATTCGTAGTGTCAATGGGAAAATAGTTGTTTATTTATGTGAAATATTTAATTTGTTGTTCTCTGGTGTCACGTTATATAGTAAATGTGAGATAAGATCAATAGAGCATTATCAAGTTGTATGAAGTTGAACATAATTTCAGACATTCCACATTATATAATGATAGACACAATATGTACACATGTTTCTAAACTCAAGTTATGTGTATTCTTCTGGAACAAATTAAACGATTTGACGTATTGAAGAAATAATATTTAACAAGTCATAATATCTTAGAGAACTGAACCGGAATAAAGAATAAGGTGAGAAAGAACAGAAAGATAGTGAAGAAGCAGTGCAAGACAAAGGGGATAAACCTTACAAATTATAGACTTGTATATTTACTATTTTTTATTCTATAAGATGAAACATAATCATTATCCGTATGTAATATGTCTAATGTCAAGACGTATTCGACTATATCAGTGCGAGAACGTTGTTTTGGAATTTTATCACAATTTGTAACTCAATTTAGTTACAAGACAAGTTTAATAAAAGACGGTATTGGTGATTTTTTTTTGTTACACTTTTGTATTCCACTTAAGACACATAAATGCATATGACACAAATAAAATTTAAACTTTTCACATTCTTAAATTAATTTAATGTGTGATCGAAAGCTGGTATATATTCACATTATAGATAATAAATTGTAATTAGTTATAATTATGCGAGTGTTGGTGGATCATAGGGTTCGGTCCATACCCATTGTGACCAATGAACACAACTTTGGTGGTTATTGGAGAATAAAAATTCTGTTGGGCAAACAAATGAAATTGATTTTCCATCTTTACATTCCCAATATCTTAGGGGATCATGATTGTTACGCCATCTACGTGCATGTTCTATTTCTGTTTTACATCCTGGACGTCCATTAGTAAATGTATAGTTAGCCACAGCAGCCGTTACGCAAATAAATAGTATGAAAATAGCTAAGTAAACAAACAAAAAAAAAAAACAGTAATTTTTTAAAAAAAATAAATATTTTAAATTTTTAAATAAAAATCAGAAGAACCTCTCATTTTCTTTGTGGTTTGGATCGACTAAAACACGGTAAACAATAATTTTACGTATCCAGAAAATTAAATACTGACATTAAAACCCATTTTGCTATCAATATTTATATATTTCAATTTGGCTTTCTTTTTTTTTTTTTTGTTTAAAATGCAGATAAGTGATCAAACCATTTAAATTGATTATATTTGTAAATAGGAAAGAAAAAACATGAAAAAATAAAAATTATTACGCGTCCATAGTTTTGAAAATATTGTGTGATAAAATTTGATAAAATCTTCAACAGGGTTTATTACTTTCATTAATTTAATCACTTATCTTTTAAGTTTTGCATAGAAATGTTCATAATTGTTGGCTTGTGAATATGACTGTGGATGAATGGACATTATGACTTACAAAGTTTACCGATTAATTCGATAAGTTTGTAATTCATGAAAATTTACTTAAGTTTTTGTGAATCATTTGCCTTAATTAAAGTGTTTTTAATTTTATAATAAGTTTTATATTAGTCTTTGTCTGATTTTGAATAAAATTCTTAACTCAATTTTTATTGTATTTTTGTTCAGTTGCTAAAAATTGAGTCGTAAATTTTGTTTTCCTTGAACTACCAAAGTATTTTAAAAAATCCATTGTATATTTTTAAAAATACATTCTGCTGCTAGTTATCAAGTACAATCAATGTTATTTGCTTGCTGCTGCTGATAATGATCGTACTGCTGCCATATTCAGCACAATACACCTTTCTGTAGTCTGTTTAAAATTATCAATAAGAATGTGTTCTTAAAACCCTTTAAACCGTCTATAATTTACGACATTTTCCGCCGCTCCTTTAAGAGAATGTCTCTTACATTTTTTCGTTGTAAAAATCTGTCATCATCAGTCTTACTTATATGGCATAAAAATAGAGAATATTAAAGATGAATTTTATCAAAGGTGACTCATATTGATTCATCAGTCTTTCGTCATTTATAAAAAAAAAAATTATCGTGGTTAGTAGAATTTGTGAATGTGTCCAATTTTCCCTTAATAAAATACAGTTTTCTTATGTATACAAAGAAAGTGACCCTAACATCTATTGGCAACACGAATTATATTAATAAACGAATGGCTAAGAAAAGTAGGATATAGGAAATGATGGGGAAAATAGTTGGCAAAAGAAAAGGTTTAAATATGTTCAATTTCCCTTAAATAAAATGTAGTTTGCTCATTCAACAATGTACCACATTATCAATAAAAGTACTCAAGAGAAATGAATCTAGTATCCTTCCATATAGAGCTATAATAGAAACAGAAACAGACACGTAAATGTGAAAATTTTATTACAGAACATACTGAAAAATTATGGGATCATCAAACTAGTGACCATATGTATTGAAATCTTGGACAAATGATAATTGGTATAGTACAACCAGAAAAGTTCTTATAATTTAACAAAAAAAATATCCGATGGAGAGATTAAAAAATAATTAGCTGTACCCTTACTACCAAATTTGTCCGGTTCAAGTATCATCATAACAAACTTTTGACTGGTTGATGATGTAAAACGCTGATGATAACATTGACTATAGACAATATTTTTGTCAAATTTTCAGACCTATAGAAATGGGTACCTGAAAAATTAATCTACACCATAAATATATTACCTATTTAAAAAGTAACTAAAAGTAATATGGCATCAACGAAAATTTAAAGAATATAGGGCATATAAACTAATTAGAAACACAGTCAATGCCATAGCTCTAATTAGAAAAGAATATTGGAAATGTTTTAGTAAAGACATGGAACGTGATTTGTATGGTGGACAAAAGAAAATTTGGAACTTTCTAAGGAATAGAAAAAAACCTATTAATGAATAT
>JANSTX010012522.1:0-18158 GCA_027564355.1 Penthetria funebris
CAAAAGAAAAGCATATAATATACAGACACAGCCGTTGTCGATATCGTCCTATATCTATTTGTAAAATAAAAATTGCAATTAATTAAAAGAATTAATTTTGAAAATTCAATTGATAAATATGTGAAATTATTGAATAATACAAAATTTATTAATATCCTTTCGAATTAAATAAAATACATTTTGATTTGTTTGTTCATTAATTTGCCAATCGAAATGATAGCATTATTAATTTTAGAATTTATAATTAAAAATTTTTATAATTACATATATTTTTTGATTATTTCAGGACGCAAAGATGATTATATATGGGCTGGAAAGTGTGAAAAATGTAAATAGGTAATCATAATAGGATTACTGTATTGAATCCTTATAATAATAAAACTTTAAGAACTTAATTTTAAAGTACGTGTTACAATTGCCAATTGAATGCTATACACACACTCTTATTAAAATTACTTTATGTTTCATCGCGTCAACAATAAGATTATTTAAAGTATGAATCCTTGCAAGTATAATATTTAATTACATATATTCTAATAATACTATTCTTTACCAGATACTAGATATAATTGAATTTCAAAATAAATATAATCATACACCATTAAATGTAGGTAAAATTTGAATTGTACGAACCAGAATGGTAATGAAGTGTAAAAAAAAAAAAATATCTCTAAAATCATTCCAGTAATGTCATATTTAAAAATTATTTAAAAAATGTAATGCTTCAAAAAAAAAAAAAAAAGAAATCCAATGTATAAATCGAACTATTACTTTTCTATAGATAATAATATACTGTACTATTAATTACTGTACTGATGAGAACTATTAGTTCGAAACCAGAGTTCAACATCTTAGCATTAGTGTTTTAATGGTGATACAAATTTATCATGTGAATTCTACAGTTAATTTAATACTGCTTCTATCTGTACGGTTAAATAATAGTGGCAATCGGTGCCAACAATATAGCACCCGATTTGTTAAAGGCAGACTTGGATGGCATAACATCAATATTGGATTCCATTATAAGTAAAGTATGATTCTCAGATAATATTCCAACCTAATGGAAAGAGTAGTTAAACATAATTTAATTGACGAAAATTGACGGAACAATGCATATTTAAATATGGTGTCACCTTGGTGAATACTATAAACAGCTTGATATTTTTCTATTGCTGACTGCTATCGCAAAGGATTGGAATTCGCAGGAGCGGCGAACAAGATTTTCAACCGAAAAAAGTCGAATTGAATCGACAACACTTTTTAAAAACTATCACATTACAGAGCATCACACTAAATTCCTTATATAAATTAATATGTCTAATATGTAATGATCGTAAAACATCTCAAATTTATCCAATTGCAATATTTCTATCGTCAATGCCAACTTCGAGTATATACTCAGTGGGTGGTATATTAAATATGACATATAATATAACTTTATTAATAAAATTTTTTTTAAGAAAATTATTTCATAAGAAAACATAGTTATGGTGATGTTTAAGCAAAAAAATTAAGGCAATAACAATTCATAAACAATAATAATATATTAAATAATGATATTAACAAATAATAAAAGTGTACTACACATAAATTTAAGAATGGTCGATAATTCAAAATTATTGTTCATTTGCATAAAAGTTAGATTGAATGGGATTGAAGACAGATATAACCATTAGTTATTATAATAACCGATTGTTTGTTATTTTATTGACAACCCATCACGTTTTCGTATTGTATTAGCTTTCAATAAATAATAATTGCTATAACATTTACGTACTCGAACTACTAATAATTATGTTTAATAATAATAATGGTAATAATAATAATATTAGTAATAATAATATAGGATAGTTTGATGGGTATATACATTTAACAAACTATTGTAAAATATGTGGTAGGATGGTATACATTGGAAGGTTTAACCACCATGGCGGTAAATTATATATATTTATCTATCAAATACATACCGTCTATTCTCAACAGAAATAATATATTTTGTACTCGTTCATATGTTTCCACAAAAAAACAAAAAAAAAAAAAAAAAGGTTCAATCATATAGGGCTTATTTATTATACATCAATTACATATGCAGACAGTTTTAATACCAGTAATTAGAGAATTAATATCGCTTTTGACGCCAACCTCATATCACGAAATAATCGTTAAAGAAACAATATCCATATAAAGAGAGTGCCTACCTCGTCTATATATTTATCCAATTTATAAATAAAGGTAAATAAAAAAAATGTATAAAAAATAATTAATTATATATCAATTTTAATGATTTCGTTACATGTTTACCATCAAAATAGAAATTTAAAAATTTCTAGAATACACTCGTATAACAGATGCCATAACAATTTTTTTAAAAAAAGTGTCAAATATAATTAACACCTATTTCTTTAATGATTTCTAATTAACACTAAACATTGCAGAACATAAGATGGTGAATGTAGTCTTCATAAATAACTTCCAGAGGCTGTTTCACCATCATTTTACTATACACGACGGCCGAATTCTAATCACAAGATATGACAGTATTTCTGGAATTCCAAAAAAAAAAAAAAAAACAAAACTAGGTAGCTCTAACGCGACATTACTCTACCGAATTCGAAACTAATGTAGTTAGTTACTTAACAAATCTCTATCTTGTTAATGAGTCCAATTAAGTATGTTAAATTCCAAATAACTAATCTTCAAATTTTATACTCTGAATTAGGTCATTTTTTATACTTTCGAACCGAAGTTCCGTTTGGGGGAGTATAGTTTAAGTCGCATATTTTTTTAAATAACAAACAATTTTTCTCTATACTTTCGTCTATTTAGCTTTTGTTAAACTTCCGGTGACATCCCGACGATAAAACAGAAACTCAACACATTAGGCATTCAGATGTCGCTAAGTTGTCCAATTTGCGCAGTCTTTATCATCTTTATTTTTACAGAATTCTGAATAATCCCATGCTAATCTCAAAATTACCATGTAGAAAAAATTGACGTAAAGCATGTTTTTGTTTTTGTATCTTTTAGAAATTTCACCCTCATAATGTAAAAGAATGAATGACATTACATATTATTATTATCATCATCTTACATCTTACATCTCTAGCTTATAACAATAGCGTTTTTTTTTTTGGGTTTCCTTTTTTTTTTCTTGGATAATTTATATCTATTTAACCTTTACATTGTATTTATACCATATAAACAAGGTGACATGTCACGTCTCATAAAATATCTTTTCATTATTATCAACAAAATAATAAATGTTCTTGGAACATAAACGATGAGAAGAAGCCCTCAAAAGAAATAAGAAAAACTAAATAACCAACAAAATAATGGTAGGCTAAAAACCAACAAAATTTATAATTTCTTTTAGAAAAGATGGTAAAACAAAAATTAATTTGTCTTCTGGGACCAACCACAAATATTTAGACTATAAATAATGGATCGCATTTCCCTTTGGCACGATGAATAAAATTAGATAAAACTTAGCTTAAAATTCCAAAGAAAAATAATATATGAATGAGATTATTATAATTTAACTTATGTTTTAGTCCTATATGTTGTTCATCCACCTACCTTCTATTAGATGTTATTATGGTACATTAAAAATAGACTTAAAAGTATGCATCTTCTGTACGCGTATAGAGGTGTAGAAATTATTATTTAAAAGAATCATACAATTCAGCCAGAAGCAGCTTCGCTTCATATACTTTAATATTATAAGAATGACAAAAACAGAAGGAGATTTATAATTTACGAGAGATTTCATTGATAATAAACAACAAATATCACGACAACCGTGACACAGTAGTCAAAATTGTCAACATTAATTATGTAATATGTTTGGGTATTCGAAAAGGTACATAAGCGTACAATATAGACTTTTGAAGAAAATCTTTTAAACTTTAAAATATTAAAACGAAAAATTATGGTCAATAAAATTTTATGGTAATTAGCTATAAATAAGAGTATATCCTCATGATACACAAATACCGTGTTGTTGTTCACTCATTCAGTTACTTCATTCATTAAATTCGTGTATAAATTTGTGTACATGGTTTTATGCATCGTTAATTATCTGTGATGCATTTATTCTTTGTGTGCAATTGCATTTACACAAATATGCTTTTATGTATACGCAGCTATATGCGTATACAAATAATGCAATAAATCATTAAGTTGACTTTCATTGGTAATTAAATAGAAATTTAAAAATAGTCTTTTATTTTTCAATTAAATACGAAATACAAACAATGTTTCAAATGAAACTAATTTGAAAGATGTTACATCGTTTTAAAAATTGCCCACAGAAATAAATTCACAAAAATTATGCAATAAAAATTTACATTAATTTTATATAAATTTAAATTTATTTATTATAATTCAAATTTACCACTTTTTCCAGTGTCCAGAAACGTAAATTAAATAAACTGATCTAATTAAGGTGATCATACATATTTCCAGTAAAGACACTCATCATTGCACATTGAAAGAAATTCACAAAAATTATGCAGTAAAAATTTACATTAATTTTATATAAACTTTCACTAATTTATTACAATTTAATTTACCCTTTTTTCCAGTCTCCAGAACTTTAAATTAAATAAACTGGATCTAATTGAGGTGATCATACCTATTTTCCGTCTCCATTTTAAGTCTCCAGAACCTTCAATTAAATAAACTGATCTAATTGAGGTGATCATACCTATTTTCAGTATTCAGAACCTTAAATTAAATAAACTGATCTAATTGAGGATCATACCTATTTTCCGTCTTTCCATCAGGATAATTAAATAGCTCAAATATCGATAATTACAATAAGAAAATTACATTAATTGCTTTATAAAATGCTTTGTATTTCATCGATCAAATTGTGTAAGTTAATGACTCAAAAATTTTAAATTTTGAAGAGCTCAACGACTCGTAATTTTCTGAAGGGATTAAAATATTAGAATGTCATTGTAAAAAGTGTATCGAGTCAAAAGATCATTATGTTCAAAATTAAATTGATTTGTTTTAAAAAAGTGATTCCCTGTGTTTGTAGCCGTGCAATCGAGTTAATATTTTGGATGCTAATTTGAATAATTTTAAACATCGTTGTATATGACTTGAACAATACTGTATGCAATATTCCCTGTAGTGGTTACGGATGTATTTGTTAGTACGTACCTTTTTTAAATCATTATTGTACGTACCTTTTTAAATCATATTGTCTATCAAAGGAACATATAAGTAGTTAGTTACGTTCTTTTTCATTAATTATATTATTCTCCACTTGTTTATTTCAGTCGACCTTGGTTTTAACCGGTTAGTTTATTTAGCATTGTATTTTTTAAGCATCTTGACATGAAATCTTGAATAATTCATTCAACTAGACAAATACTTTAGAAATTCGATCAAATTTTATATTCAATTTTTGTTCCACTATATCTTCTTTCAGTTCAATATCCGATTTTGACAGGTGATATATATTCTGATACAAAATAATGTATCTTTTTATGAAACCTAGTGATAACTATCTTAAATTCCTGCGATGGTGAAAAATAACTTTTAAATTGCCAAAAATGTTTAAACAAATTATGGTGTTTTTGAACTAAAGTGTACAAATGCACCTTGGGTAGGCCAGAACATTATTTTATAATTAAAATCGCCCAAACATTAAGTACCTTTCGGTTTAAATTGTTTACAAACAATTCAAATCTAGTTATGAATTTCCAAATCAATAATTTATTAAATTATAAATAATTTCATCTCGTTCGTATATTATAACTTAATTAATTCCATCGTGAATTTTAGTAATACCATAAATTAATGTCTTTATAAATAAAAACATGTTGTTTATAGACACGTTTTTAAAAAAAATTATGTCGATGTCAAATGTGAAAAATGTTTAGATGAAAACGATTATACCTTTTTCTAATAAGGAATTACATATTTAATTTGATATCTATCTGTGTCCATTTGACAGGAACAGAAAAATATTTTAAATTAAAATAATGATATTCACACGACATAATGGAGACACACAATTTATACATACTCAAATTGATAGATTGTGTCTATGTCCATATATTTCAGAAAGTTTGAAATTTAATCTATTAAAATAATTAATTGATCAAAACTCTACGAAAGCTAAAACTTATAAACGAGTTTCTATATTATACTACTCTATAGTAGTAAATAGTAGACATATATGAGAGTTACATTTATAATTAATTACCACAATAACATTAATCAAAATAATTCTGTTGCATCACCACATTTTCTATTTGATTAATGTATTCTTGTCAAAAGTAATATTTCAGTTAGATTAAAAACTGACAGCTTCCAATTAATCGAATTAAATTAATATAAATTATGTTTTTGTACATATTCTTTTCATAATTATTTTTGGCTTTTCTTCTTTGTGTATCTTATTTTTCTAATAGAAAATAATTAATTTTATGATAAATACAATGATTATGAAATTGTATAACCTGCTTGTTTTTTTTAAAAAAAATGTATTTGAATTTTAAAAAAAAACTCAACTGTACAACAATCAATTGAAATTAATTGCGAATGACCCAATTCTCGTGTCCTCAATTTTAATGCGACAAAAGTTCGAACAGTGAATTTAATATTATTTTCTAATTTATTAAAAATTTTACTGCCATTTACCTTTAAGTGCAGGACAGACTTAGGTATGATGTTAAACAGGAGTATTTTTAAATAAATTATTAATAAAAATAACATCCAAAATAACACTGATTGGAGGGTCTCTAGGAGAATGTGACCATAAATTTTAGCTTAACACTTGAGATAATAAAATTAATTACAATATGACACAGTAACACATGGGTAACGTATAAAAATTGTTCCGATTGGATTTACAGGATTAGTGAGGATTCTGTGAAAATGGAAATCTTGAAGATTTCTCAAATTAAACAACCTCCTCATCTCAAACCCTAGTGAGTTACTGGACATTATATAACAAAAAACATATGTTCCAAATATTGTTATTTGGAATATATAATTCCTGGACATTGACGTTAAAAGGCATCCAGGCCGTGATTGGAGGGTCTCTAGGTGGCTAACATATTCCAGTTTAAATACAGAGCCAATGAAAATCACCGCAACATGGCGACTGTACCGCCATTATCAAAATAATATAGCCTAAGCTATTATTGTTGCCAATTCGATAATAGCCAAACATAAAATTTGTGAAGGAACTCGTTATCGACATATAAAAATATGTTCGGCTTTGAGTTACCCACAGGATTAATCAGGATTCTATAAAAATGATACTGGTGAAGATTGTTCAAATTGAACAATCTTGGTATCTCAAGCCCCAGTGAGTTGGGTTACTGAATTTGAGTCAGGCGCCGCCACCAGAAGTAAAACAAAAGTCAAATAGAATAAAGGAGAGAAAATTGAAATTATTTATTATTTATTTATTGTTTATTATGGTAGAAATATGAAATGAGTTAGTTCACTTTTGGTAAAGAATTCCGGAGGTAAACTACTCCCTCAATCGGATCGTGGGAAGTCAATTCAAAATGTAAAATTTAGAGGTTCTTGGAACATCGGCTCTTTAACTATACGTAGTACCGAGATAGCAGTGGTGTTAAGAAAAAGAAATATTCAAGAAGCTTGTATAAAGGAAACTAAATTGAAAGGATCCATTGCCAAATATATAGGAATTGGCTATAAGCTTTCTTATAACGGTGTAGGAATAGTTGTTGAAAGAAATATTGAGCAAAGGGTTGTGTCTGTAGATGAATAAAGAATCATCAATCAATCATGAATATTATTTCTATATATGCCCAAAAATAGGATCCGATGAATTGGCCAAGAGAAATCTCAATTTTAATGTTTTGTCATGGTGGCTATGGTTTTGACAATAGTAATTCTCTGGGTGCTGATATTTTGCAATTGGCAATGACATATTATTTGGCCAAAGTAAACGCTTAGTTTGCAAAAAAAAAAACGAACACCTAATAACGCAAGGTGCTACCTTGTAAGCCTCTGACTTTACAGCACAGATTGCTGGTAGCAAAAATCGTTCGAAACAAACATTTGTGAGTTACTGGACATATACAGATATGTAAAACTTATTTTACCTTAAAAATATGGAAAAGAAATTTGGACACAAGATTTCGTGATCTAAACAGAGTACATGTATTTACCATTTGTTGCGAAATCGATTGGTTACCAAACCAATTGATTTCGCAAGACACAATCATTGTGAATAGTCATCCACTTCCCGTTACTGCAAATTTCAAAAATTTGGGATCACTTATAAAAACAAGTGGTAAAATCGATGATGATATTCAACATCGAATAAAGAGCGGTTGAATCAAGTGGGGAGAGATTAGCGTCTGGACTTTTATGTGATCGAAAAATGCCACCAAAGATAAAGGGAAAGGTGTATGAAAACTTACGGTTATTAATGTTGAAGAAGAAAAATGAATGATTCAATGCACAGAAACTGTTTGGATGAATGTAAAGTACATTTGAGAATAAGAACGAGGAAATAAGTTAACATATCATTCCGCTAAAACCTGGATTTTTTTAGGTAAACAGAGGATATGGGGAATTGATCATAGATAGAGAATTAAGACGGAAAATGTTTGAGTATAAATTCCATTTGTCCGTCACGTATGTATGTAAAATATTGTTTTTCGTTTAACATTTTATGAAATTAATAAAAAACAAATAATTCATGTTTTAATTACCACATTAATATTTTACACATCACAAACACAAGTAACCATAAAATTATTAAAAATATTGTCATTTTCCTTTTCGCCCTTTTAAATAGAAAATGCATAAATTTTCATTTAAAATAAAAACAAAGAAAAATTCGAAACAAAAGCCAAGAGCAGATAAATTTACTCAACTTTATCTTATAAAAAGTATTTGTATGGAAATATTCTCTTTAGCTGAAGAGTGAAACAAACTGAAATTTATCGTATGTACATAAAGGAGTGTAGACGACAACGCTATGATTTTCAACGGCGGCCATCATGGATTTAAGTGTTTTATGCAAATGAAATGTTACATTTTTTCTCTTCATTTATTTTTTTAGTTTGACGTTTAAAACGAAGTTTCATAATCGCGTGTGTTTTTCGTTACTGTATTTTAATCAAAAATAATTAATAAATGTTTACTAAAAGTGTTGTTATTTTATTAAATTACGTAATTAAATTAGTGATTATGTTTTTCATTATGTTCGTTTTTAATTTTAAGTGACTATTGATTTGATATTTAAAATGAAAATTCATAATCGCGTATGCTTTTGTTTTTCGTTCACCGTGTTTTAATCAGAAATAATTAACAACTGGTTATTAAAAGTGTTATTATTTTATTAAATAATGAAATTAAATTAGTGATTGTGTTTTTAATTACATTCGTTTTTAATTTCAAGTGTTTTATAACCTTTGTACGAGGTACAATAATGGAATTCTTCAGATATGTAAGTGACATCACATTTTTAATTATATTTTTTTTACTTATAAAAAATCTTACCATAAAAAAAAGTTATTAGGCTGTAATCTCATCTCAGTTGTATACAATTTCTGTATATTATTCCTTTTAACATCAGAAACATTCTAAACAGTAAATTATTGCCAGTTGAATTGCAATTATGTACACTTTTCCATTTATTTTTGTGGCATTTTTCTTTTTCATAAAATTTCTCACAACGATGCCCACTCTACCCGACTACGCTTTATTCGAGTTTACCGCATGCTATAATAAATAATCCCATATACTTACATTGGGCCTTCTATTACTCTTAAGGTTTTTGTCATGTGTTTGTATAACTGATCAAATTACAAGTTCTTTTTTGATTACTAAACTTGTTCATGCAGTTTGGCAGTGAGTGAGGTACTCACTGCCAAACTGCACTAATTCTCGTTTGATAGTTTTTTGGCATGAAAAATCTCTGCTATTGACAGAAAAGGGACAATATACACAAATTGTACACAACTGAAATCAGAACCTTTAGATGATTACCTGCAGTTGAATTGAGTGATAAAATTTATTTTTTTTGTCAATTTTACGATTTTATCTACATTGTCCAATGTTAAGTTCACTCCCATTTGGGTGGTTTTTTCAGGAATAAAAGTATTATTTTCATAAGTAGTGAACGTGTAATGCGTGCGGGTCATCTGTTCTTCTAGCATGATGAATTGCAATGACAAATGAGTCTGGAGTTTATTTCTAACCATTTTTAATTTGTTTTTTTCATCGGTATCGCTATTGATATTAATGATAATGAGTAATAGACTTGAGGTTATCAAATTTTTACACTGCAAATATGTACTATGAAATGATTTTTTTTTGTTCTACTGATACTATAATCTTATATATACTATAATAATAATAATTATATACACAAATTCTCATAAATCATTAGTGCCTAGAACTCATACCAAACAAAATAAGCAACAGAATTAATATGTAATTGGAAATAGTGAAATTGAATTTATAATAATAGATAAGTTTCCTTTTAAACATTGTGTGGTTTATAATTCCGCATTGACAGAGATTATCAGACTTTGCTTTATTTGCCCTTTTATTCTCACGAAATGGATCTTTTTCAGTTAAATATAATTTATACTTTTATATAATTATATTCATCTATTGCATTTTCATAACTCATATGCACATCAAAACAAGTATTTTTTGCGTTCTCGTTTTGTATACGTTTTGGGACAAAGTTTCACAGTTCTTACAGTTCTTCTTTTAGAATATTTGATGATAAGTGAACCACCCTTTTAAAAATCATATATAAAGGAATTTAGAAAGAAGCAAAATTATTTGATATTTATTATAATACAATATGAAATCACTTTTGATAAAAATTCCGTAGGTGAACTACTTTGCGAAAATGAAACTCTGAAAAGTATCAAATGAAATATGAATTCAGAATCTAAAATTTTGGTACTTAAAACGTCTATTCTTTAACTATACACGGTAATATCCTGTTGGATCTATTAAGTAGAAGAAATATGTAATACAGTTGAAAGACTCTGCAGCTACACTAAGCGAAATCGGATTCTTATTGTAACATCTAAAATTCGCAAAGGCATACGGCGCTGATAATGTTGCATTAAATATGCCGAAAAGGAACTTGTTTGAGAACTGGTGCGGCATGATTATACATTATGGGATTAGTTCGTGAAGAAAACTGGTAACATATCGTTATACCGCCATAGCTACCCTTGCCACTCAATTGGTGACATTAGAGTGTTGTGCTCCAGATGCAAAGTTACATAATTGATTCGTGAAATGCTTATGCACCAATTTCACATACAAAATAATTAAGTGATATACCTTTGGCCACAAACTACACGTCATAATTTACTATTCCTAAGATAATAAGTTTAAAAGAGTTACTCATAATATAACGAGGGTATTTATATAATTATATACAAAGAAAAAAATAGGTAAATGAAAATAATTTTATCTTTTGACTTGTTTTTCTAAAAGATTTCAACAGATTAATCATTTGGAATTGATGACGATTGACATATCGATTGATTGATTGAAATCCAAGTTAATATCACCAATATTATTCCTCTGTCTGGTGGTTTTCTTTATCGTATGAATATTTTATTTACAATAAGTCTGGTAAATGAAAATCTCTTTGAAGAAAAAGTTCTATGAAATGTGCAGATAGATGGATTTTAGATAGATGATTTAGTTAAATACTTAATGAGATTCTTTTTTACTTTTTTTTTTTTTTTCATTTAATTCTTTTTCCTTACTTTTGAAATACATATAATCTATTTTAATGTACTATGATTGATTTCAGGTTCTATATGTGATTTAATTTTAAATTGATTGATTTTAAATTTGATTTAAATTTAGTAACAGTTTTTTACCAAACCAATTAGATCTAAATATAAATTATAAAGTCACACAAAATTATATTGTACTGTGTGAATATTTAGATATCTTATCATAACTATATTAGTTTTAATGGTACTTTGGTTATGGTAATGGTCCGTTATAGGTCGTAGTTTGTGTACTTATTTAAGCGTTAACATCAATTCCACCAATCTAATATGAGTGGATCATGTAGAAAACTGACTAAAATTAGTATTTTAAAATTTATACATATTTTAAACTATCTTATTTAGGTATATGTGGATTAAAGTAAAGGTGCTTACAGTAAATCGTGAATAATCGTATCTGCTAGTTATGTCCAACGCTTCCATCACATTTATGCAAAAAGTTCTCTATTATTGTTCATATCTACTCGGTGTGTACTTTATAACAGATTTCTAGAACATTTTATCCAATGCCAAACTTTGCATTAACGTCACAAATACATTTGACAATATCCGATAAAGGCAGTGTGAAAATTTACTATAAAATATTTCATT
The DNA here is from genome assembly GCA_027564355.1 of Penthetria funebris. Taxonomy (NCBI): domain Eukaryota; kingdom Metazoa; phylum Arthropoda; class Insecta; order Diptera; family Pleciidae; genus Penthetria; species Penthetria funebris. Next base: position 12,375 of record JANSTX010012522.1, read on the forward strand.
GTTATCAGACAATGACTGCTCCCAACGTGGGTAAGTCTTACCAATTTTTACTTATTGAATCGGAGTCTTGAATCTTTCTGTGTTTATTCGATCTGAGATACTTTACAATTAACCAACAACTCTACTGTGATGACACGCTTTTCTAGAAAACAATAGGGATTTACCAAACTATATAGTATACTTTGTACCTATTCAATGCATTGTTCTAACATTCCAGGTTCCAAATCGTGTCGGTTTAGCTAAAAGTTGTCGTCATTTTGCCACATGCGATCATAGATCTTTTCTTGAAATTTATTTGAGTTGAATGTCTTTTGCTAATTTTGCAACCAAGCGTGTTGTAAATCTACTTGGTCAGAAATTCAATTCACAATTGTGATTGTAGAAAAAATGGTTCATAAAAGACGGAAATTAATCTTTGACGTACATTGAAAAAGATGGCATCAAACTTTTAACTATTGAGATATTTCACTGTATTAAAAATTATACGTAGAATCCGTCAATCCGTCAATTCACCAAAATTGACAATTTGTATATCTATGGTCGCGTATCTTGTAATCAGATCAGCAGTGGGTCTTCGACCCACTGTCACTCAATATTATAGTATCAACTAAATATCTTAAATTCAATTTCTCTATTTCCTTCGGAATTGTTCTGCACTTTCTACGTTAACAAATTAATTTACATCTTACGCAATAGTTACGTGATTTTCAAATGTCATGCCATTGTTAATTATTTATCTACATCTGCAAATGTTATACGTGTATTTATATAAGGTTTATATTTAAATTTTACAAGAGGTAAAATGGTTTTATAGCATAATATATTATGTAGTTGTGGTACTTGTACATTCAATTTAAAACAGTAAGGTAAAAAGAAAATTGTACAGATAAACCAAAGGAAGCAGACAGCCGTCAATTGTTTCTGATCTAATTTATGACGCATTCTTGTCAAAGTGATGTATATCCTGTCTTAACACCAGAAGATTGATGGCATCGGCTGTCACTTTGTGCAGCAGGTTTTTCTTAGTTTTTTTGTTGTGTTTCCTTTTATTTAGTTTTTTTCTTCTTTTGCGGTCAATCCATAGGTATTAAAATCTAGTAATTAACAAGAATGACGAGTATGAATAATTATATTTAGTTTAAATAATTTTTAACATTTTGTATTCTATTGCTTTAAAATCATAATCTATTAATAAAAAATAATTGGGATCAGTTAGCATTGTGGCAGAAATGTCATCAGCATCTTAACCTTTACGCCACACATAAAAATTCAAAATATTTTGCTTTAGTTATAGTTTTTTAATATCTACAAGATTGCTAATCAATCTTGTATTTTCGAATACACAGTTCCAACACTAAACTGATTTTATATTGGGTAATTTTTGCATCAAATTTGTTCAGTAATGTGACACCACATTCCAATATTCTCACAAATATTTAAACTTACCCATCTTCTGTGCCTTAATTACCATTTCCTTTTTCGACATTTCGCCATCACCCTACTCTTGATTCTTCTGTCTGTGACAATACGATCAGATATTACGTTTTTAGTTAATAACTGTAATTGCTGTTTTTATTTGTGACAAAGCACGCTTAATTATTGATGCTCCTTTGTGAAGCAAACGTTGATATTATAATGCCTGTTTATATAGATAATTTGACAAACAGTTTGAAACTAGACATTGCATAATTTTATTAGCCCTAATGGTTTGATATTCTAAAGAACTTTAATATATAACCTAGATTTTTCTTATGTTTTTAATTTCTATTTTTTACTTACAAGATATTTACCCCACATAATCTTGTATAATTTCTATAAAACTTAAAGGATATGTTTCGATTTACATTACTTTGTACATTATTCCATTGTATTGTTTAATGATAATGATGAGCGTAGATTTATTAATGAAAACACGATTTATCAATCAACTAACATATTGTATTACTGTGTTGTATTAATATGTTGATTGTATAAGTATTTACTTTGGAAAAAAAAGTATTGTTGGTTATTTCACAATAATTATTATATTATAGAAATAGTTAAAATCCTGATGAATCGAAGCACAAATTTTAAAATTATAATCGCACTAATCGGTTAAATTCTATTATCATACATTATCTTTTTAATATAAGATTTTCTTGTTTTTAATGTTTAGACGGTTTATATACGAAATGTTATAATGAATATAATTATCCTTTCGTGTAGCCCCTGTAAATTATGAAAAATAAATTTTGCAATACTAAATATAGATAGACGTCTATTCTTTAAATATCGATAATATTAATTTGTTAAAGAATGATTATATAATAAACAATGTCAACGAAATCCACAGTCGTATTGCATGCAGTATCTTCATCGAAAAAGGTGACCATATCGAACAGCGACATGTTCTTCATGAAATTCAATATATTGTCGTCATAGAACCTAATTGACGAAACTTTTATCTAATTTAATTGATAACGCTTTAAGTGACGGACACTTTTTATTACTTTGTAATAGTGTTTTGACTGTTCTCATTATATGTCAATCAGATTAAAAAGTATATACTCAAGCAATGTACAAGTCATCTATCAAATCATATGGTTATTATTCTCAGAATTTAAATTCTTATCTATTTGTATATAGTTTTTCCACATTAATTATAAACTGTGATGATAGCACTTAATTCAGTTCATTATTATGTGGTATAAATAACATCATACAACTTTATAGAATTTTGAATAAAAACCACATTCATATTATGTTTCAATATTGACCCCGAGGGTGTATCGTATAACCGTTCGTCCGACTACATATGACTAGCTATGATTTATTGATTATTTACATAATCTTCTTTTGTACTTTTACAATACAATGATTTATGAAGCTTTTACGATAAAAAAAAAATGTAATTTAATATCAATTTTATTGATATTGATGTACTATATTGCTGAAATGGAATCATTTATTTTTTTGGCATTTTTTTCCTCCGGTGTAAACATATATCTAATTTTATACAATTGAATTTCTGAAGAATATCACATAATCTTTGATTTTTTTTTTTTTTTTGTTTTTTTTTATTATTTGTTGTTTAGTTAAAAGATTTGAAAAATCAAAGGAAAAAAAATATGTTCATAAATTATATGGATTTTTTTTCATCTCTTGTGGTCAGAAACAATTCAAACTTATATTAATAAAGCGAGTATTTTAAAATATTCGTACATCTTCATGTTATTTTTACATTTGGAGTTAAACAAAAAAAAAAAAAAGAAGATCTATAGAACCTGTTGGTAGTCAGTAGAAGTAATATAATTAATGTGTTATTGGTAAATAAATCTTCACTATCATTAAACAACATGTTTTCTTGTACAATTTACTCTTTCATTACAAGATCAATATACTGTTTATATATAAGTCTATATATATATTGATATTATGTATATATAACACATAAATTATTTACATTGTTGGACAAACCAGAAAAGTGTAATATAACGAATTCTAAATCAATGTTTTACTGCACCAGATTTGGAGCTAATTGTTTCACACGCTGCTCATAATTTTCTCGGTATATAATAAATAATGCATATAGACAAAGATATCGTAAACGCACAATTCCTAGATATAAAAATATAGTTCGAAGAAACCACAGATTTTTTTCATGAAACAAATATTTTAGAAAAATATCATAATTATCATCATCTAAAAAAAAAAATTGCAATGTAAATTACATTGTTTGTATGTATATATTTATTTTTTGACTACGTGCAATATTATACAATGAATTGTTAAATTTAGTTATGCAATTATTTTCAAGGTAACACTACTTAATCTGCATCATTAGGTTTTTAAACCTCTCTCCATGTAAATAGGATTTTGATTTTGATATATAATATCATATGGGCACCATGATTTCCAAAATCAATATCACAATGAAAATTTGTCGAGACTCGCAGTTTTATAATCGATAATTATCGGATTATTAGTTAATAAAAGTGGAATTTATTTTCTAAAAACAAGACGCAAGTATCATAGAGCAACTCAAGATGTTAGCCGACTACTGTATACAATACCTTGATTTTACTGTAGTACCACTATAATATAACTTCAAATATCATTGGTAAATTCCACTATGTAGTTCAATTCTTTATATACTGGGAATGAATTCAATTATGAAATATTTAAACTTGAGAGGAAAATCATTCATTTTCTTTCTATATATATATTAGAATAATTAATACCTATAATATTATGAACCCTTGGAAAATTATGCGTAAAATTTTCTAAGAAATCAGTAAACATAATAATTATGCTATAACTTAATTTGAAATGATGTAATATCTTGTAAATTAAATATAAGTCTTCCATTATAATTTATAATGAATAATATTGAATACCATATAAAAGGATGTTTCCTTAAATTTAATGCTTTGTGATGATCTCATAGTTGAAAGAAGAAGTTTGTTAAATATATGACCTCATGCATAAGGAATAAAGTAAATAAATAAAATTAGTAACATTTTTTAGTTTTTATCACTTATATTCGAGTATTCTTAAATGCCATTAATATTATGGGAAATTGATTGCAATCTGGTAAATCAATTAACTAAAATAATATTATGATGCATTAGTAGAAAATAAATTGCATAATAAATCGTGTGTTTTAAAAGAGAATTCAGTAATGATTTATATGGTTTTTGAGTAATAGAAAATGTATATATTGTAATATACTTATTGGCTTATTGATAAAAAATTGACTGAATAGTTATTATTTTAAGTTAATTGAATCTTTAATTATGACCATTGACCTACATTGTATTTTAAAAGTGTAAGAAATAAATGTACCCAACTGAAATCTTGAAATATATTGAAATAGATAAATAGTCTCAACTTCTTTCCATAGTATCTGTTTGTTATAGATATAGCTTCCAGTTATATAAAATCTAAATTTTGTTTGCTAACATAACTATAAACTGAGAATATATATTGTAGATAGTAGAGAATATATATTGTAGATAGTAGCTTACCAATATATAGTAATAACTTACACAATCGTCATAATTCAACCATTATTAACTATTCACTTAACACTTGAACTTTAATGAATTTTACGTGAGCTATAATCATAACTGGGCATACATATTCGTTCACATAATGTCCTTGTGAACGTAGGCACTTAAAACACATTCTCCTAATACAACGTTATCACTAAGTCATACTCCTTATTAAGACTATATTTCCCTATATTCTTTATATTTTGGTGATCTTCTATTTCATTTATATTGCCATACTTAGTATTTTTGCATGATTAAAAATATTTTCATGCAATTAGTATTGTTGTGTTAGTAATTGCTCTAAACCATTTCGGTCAATGATAAATCATATGCTACGTTTATTCCAAACTCCAAAATGCTGTCTTAACCGTTTTTTCTTTAAATGCGAGATGTTGAGTATCAAAAAGTCATCTTCATGTATGGGCACAATTTTATTATTATAAAAGATATATAAAAATTGGATTATGTTTTATTTTTAAAAACTTAATTAAACTGATATTTAAATTATTAAATTATACATTCTCAAATTATTTGTATATACTTAAGTGATACTTACGAATCTTATGTGTATAATTTCTTCTTCTTCATGAATTAAAATAATTATATATAAATCACACGCAATATAATTAGACGATAATTTAATGAAAGAAGAAAAAAAATTACACGCAATAAATTTCAGAAATAAATCTTCAGGGTCCAAACTATTATATAAATATTTTTTTATTTATATTATTAAGTATATTTATCGATT
>JANSTX010012544.1:0-18150 GCA_027564355.1 Penthetria funebris
TATTATGTTGTGATCCGTTAAACAATTTCCAGGGCCTCCAATAATTGGCAACCAATTATACGTTTCTCTTGTTTTTATTTCGTTTTCTTAACATCTTTGAATCGTTGCTATAACGTGATCATTTTTGGTTTGTTGATTAAAACAGTTATAAGTTATCGTTTTAATCATAATTTGCAATGGCTTAAGCGAGATGATAGTAGATAATTCATAGGATGTTTTATTTTATGATTAAAATTGGTTCACCAAATCTTAGTGGAATTATGTCACATCGCATTAGCATAGACTTTTCTGATTGTCTAATTCTGGTTTCTAAGAAAGTAATCTTTTGTCTTAGTCCTCGAGTACTAATAATTAGACGAAGAAATTATCTCTATAAATTTTTTTTTTTATATCTGGTGTCAGGATAGCAAACGCAAAATAAATGCATATGAAATTAATATGGTCATATTAATTGTTTATGCAGCAGAGAATTTTGATATTTTTATAAAGTTTGCATTTGTTATTTGTTTTATAAAAATTATTCTCATGAAGAAAAATGCAGTGTTGATTATAAAATATGGTAAAAATTCTAAGAATAATTTAAAATGCACTAAAAATAATCTGATCGTCAAAATTTCTGAAAAACCTTTGCCGATGTACGATTGAGCTAAACCTAAAATTCTGAACACTAATGTCATCAAATATTTATCAAATTGCATGTCTTCTTTCCAGTGAAAACACTAAGTAAGAACACTGGCCAAGGATACAATATGTAGATTGTCTGCAATTAAGATTGACGATCATTTTTCAACTAATTAATATGACAAATCGAAAAATATAAATAAGTACGAGTATCTTTGATTTTTTTTTTTTTTACTATCTTATGAGTATTGTTTAATAAAATAATATTCACGTGCAAAACAATTTATTTCAGTAATTGTTTCAAGTGGATTTTATAATACTTTTTTTTTAAAAAAATTAAGATAATAAAAACTGATTCTAATTATTAATTATCATATACGAATATACTAAGTATTAAATGTATTTATAGTAAAAGTATATAATACATACAGATAAACCAAAAATTAAGTCCAGATAAGATTGAGTTTTAAGATATTTTATAGAAATAATGTTATAGACCTATGTTGATAAAGGTCGAATATAAAAAAAAAAAAATATTAAAGTATGTTTAAATATATACATCTCTGTATATGATTACATAATATTTGTTATCATAATAAGTAAAAAAAAAAAAAGAGGTAATCAATCGAAAAGAAAATCACTTGAAGTAATAGAATTTTTGCTTATACTAATAGAATATAGTGTATTTTTATATACATTAATACTATATTTTAGAGGATCAGTAGCGTATCAACTATTATACAACTATTTTTATATTGCAAATAGACATCATCATCATCGTAACCTGTACACCACACGGGTGCCATGTGACATATTATATATAGGATCAATTAGAATAATCCGATCAGTTACCTATAGTTTCTTGTTGACATGTTTTTTCCACCAAACGACAAACACGACATTAAACACTATCTATTTAGGCTCGATCACGATGCCATTATTAATAACATATACCGTAGTCGAGTTACCGGTGACAATGAGCGTAGAGGTAAAAATTGGTTGCGTAACATCAATGATATTTATAATCGATCACTCACTCCGCATTCATCATACACAGTTTGCATTGTTAACAAAAGCTTCAAATCATAGCATTTATGATGGTTTGTTTCAATTGGGAAATTTTAGCTAAAAACTTTTAATAATATTGACATATAAGCTTAGGAGCAAATTAAATGTCAAATATGAAACTATACATGATGATATTTATGATAGAGAATAATTGGTTAACATCAATTAAATCATCAATATTAATTTCATTTGAGAATATATTAAATAGACAACAATTTTGATTAGAAAATTAAGGTAGCTACATAGTTCAAGCGAAATGAAATTAACAATATATATAAAATGTCATATCGCATGCGCTAAATGACAAGTTCCACACTATTTCACTTCGCATGAACTGTATACCAAAATTGTCAAGCAAAATAATGTATTGTGGAACGTGATTATTTCGTTTGCTTCATTCACTTTCGCTTTATTTCGCTCATATATGCCGCACACTTGAAATAAGAATTGAAATTTGGGAAATAGAGAATATTTTTTGATAGATAAATTAAATTAATAATAAATAATAAATACAATTTTACAGATAAATATAATTTTGGTGATTATTATATGTTGTACATATATATTACATATTATATATATAATATAAAATATTATATAATATATATAACATAATATATATTATAATTTGTGAATTTCATTTATTTCACTTCGCCTGAACTATCGATCAAATGAATTAGTGAAATTATAATAATAATTTCGAAAACATTTTTCAAACGATTTATAACTACTTATTTCACAAAGATTTTATTTCAATTCCCAAGAACTATATAATATTCCCTTAGTATTATTTATTAAAATCAATGTTACTATATTAATTGGTGTTAAATTTAGATGCTACAAAATAGTGCACATTTTAGCTATTCACATCATAAATTCATGTGCATATATTTTAGAAAAATTAACATGGGATCATCTATTGCAGGTGATTAAATGGAAGAATCCTGAAGGGCATCAGTTCACCAATTCAAAAAATTGTGAATGATTGTACAACTATTAAAATCGGGCACTCAGGAATTAATGGCTTTGTTAAAAACTATGTGTGCATGGTAATGATTATTTTTTTTTTTTTGTAAAAACAATTTCATTCAATTTATTGGTTATATTAAAACTACGTTAGTGTCTTTCGAAATAATTGTAAATATACTCTTTTAGATATATTACCTATTAATATTTTATAGTGATATGATTATAGAATAAAGGATTGTAAATGTACTGAATTTAAGATAGAGATATTGATTATAGAATAAATCAATCGGATCAAAACAACAATAATAATAATAATAATAAAAAAAAAACTATTGCACAAATATGTAGCAAAGATTAATACAAATAAATGAAGATTATTTTCCTCTATATAAATACGATTTGTAAAAATTTTGATTTTAGTATTAATCTTACATTTCTGGAAAGTTCTATATTAGTTAAACTTTCCATTAATTAATAGTTATTCTTTAATTTAAAAAAAAAAAATAAAATGAAAATTTTATTAGTTATTTGTGCAGTACTTATTGTAAGTACTGTACATGGTTACAAACGTTCACCAAAAATTATCTCAAAATCTACAGTAAATCCAAAAAATGTCGAAATTGGTGGCTATGACGTATTCTTAGATAATTTTAGACCACAAGATACCAGACAAGATCATTTTGTAAGTTATTCTATACCAGCTAATTAATATTAAATTAAAAACAAAAAAATGAAATAAAATTTTAAAAAAAAATAATAAACAAACACAAATATTTTAAAGGCATATGCAATAAATGTTGAACATTATGAAGCTAATGGTCCAATTTATTATTATGTCAATGATGCTGGAGTTTATACAACTGAATGGATTGAACGTGGATTAATGGTTGATATTGCAGAAGAAAATGGTGCAGCATTAATAACAGCAGATCATAGATTCTATGGTGAAAATATTCCAACAGAGTAATTAAATTTATTTATTTTATATAAAAAATTGGCGTTCCAAACACAACAAAAAAAAAATATTAAAAAAAAAAAGTGCGATAAATGTGCGGATTACAAATCTTCAAAAATGTGCATTTTAAAATTAAAAAAAAAAAAAAGATCAATATTTCCATAATTCCAGTACTCTCTTATTTTACTATGCTTTAGTATTATAAATTAATATCATTGTTAGTATATTTATTGGTGATGCAATAAATCAGTGCACATTTTATAGCTACGTATATTTTCGAAAAATTATTATGGGATGATCTATGCAGAACCCTTTCGTATTTAATGAAATTATAAAATTTATTCTACAAATTGTTTATAGGATTTCACTTTAAAACCTATTCAAAATCAACGATTCACAAAATGTTTTTTTAATAAAAACATCAAATTCAAAACAATTATGTGTCAGTCAACTTAGTGAATTTAATGAACATCAAATACAGAATTAATCTGATTATTATAACCATGGATAGATAACCATGAAAAATTGCCAGTTCCGATTATCCAAAACCACATTTTTCAAACAACATTTTTAATATTTTATACTTCTTTACGAGTCAATAGATTTGAAAGCGATTTTTAATCATTAATGTCAATTGATCGAGACTATTATAATTATAAATTAAAACACAATAATATAATAAAAGCAAAAAAAACATTAAAATTAAAAAATATGAATACATTTTCATAAAATAGACGAGCAACTTTTGAAGATTTAAATTACCTCACAATTGAACAAAGTTTAGCCGATATTGCATTCTTAATAACCGAAACAAAAGAACATTTAGGAAATCCCTATGCAAAGGTAGTTTTATGGGGTTCTGGTTATGGTGCCGTTTTGGCTGTTTGGGCTAAACAAAAATATCCACATTTAATTGATGGTGTATGGTCATCAAGTGCGGTTTTCCAACGTGAAGCATATACATCAGGTAAATAATACATAATAATAATATAAAATCATAGTACAAAAAATTATAAGTAAAAAATTAATTGTTAAAAAAAAAAAATAAAAACTAAAAATATATATTGGTAAAGTATTCTATGAACATTTGGCATTTAATATTCGTGAACATGGTGGTGACGATTGTGCAAATGATGTTGAAGATGCTTTTGAATTTATGGACGATATCATTGATGAAGATGATGATGATGATTTAATTCAATTACAACAAGATCTTGGATTATGTGATCCAGTTAATACAACCTCATCAATTGAAGTTGGTAGTTTGTTTGAAATTATGATCAATTTCATTGCTGGACATATTGCTGATCAAGAGTAAATATTTAAAAAACAATTTTTTTTTTTTGAACTTCTATGCAATTAATGAATATAATAACAAATAATTATAAATTTAGTTTAATGGGCTTAAATAACTTCTGTTCAGCAATGAATGCAATTCCAAATAATCCATTTGCATCATTTGCAAGATGGGTTAGATTTACATTCAATACCGATATTGGACCATGTGTTAATTTGGATTATGATGATAGATTACAATGGACAGCATATGAAGAATGGGATGTACCAGCAGAATTCGTTGGATGTAAGTGCAACCATATATGTATTTGATAAAAAAAAAAAAATGTTTTAAACTAATGAAATCTTTAAAATTTAATTCAAAAAAAATTAAATCATAAATTTAGGGCGTCAAAGTCTCTATATAATTTGCACACAACTTGGATTACTTCGTACAACATCACCAAATGGTATGTTTGGTAATAGAATCACAGAAGCATATCATAGAGAAATATGTGAAGATGCATTTACTGATGAGTATAAATGATAAATTAATAATACAATAAATACACAAATATTAAAATATAAACATTTTATTTCAGATTCGATTTTGATGAATTAGCCGTTAATATTGACAGATTAGAAGTTATGCACGGTGGAATTGATCCATCAATTGAAAATGTCATTTTCACAAATGGTATGTTAGATTCATTCTTCCCACTTGGCATCACAAACAATATGGAAGAGGATTCTATTAGTCTCAACCTTCCATGTAAGATTTTATTAATTTTATTTTATTATATTAAAAATACACCAATGCATTTATTAATTTATTCAATAATATTTCTACTAATTATATAGTCTATGGAAGATCAGCTGATTTAAGTTCAATCAATTTATCCGATTCAATTTCATTATTTAACGCAAAAAATATAATTATTGAGCGCGTAACTGAATGGTCATCCACTGCATTAGCACCAACAAGTTGAACATAATTGTAATTGTAAATAAATAATAAAGTTTTTATTTGATATTTTTTTTTTTTTTTAATATTTCTACGAGAAAATATGAAATTAATTATGAATTAAGTAATCGTTTCAAATGAATTATGCAATACAATACAATGAACAATGTCATGTTAAAAAAAATATATTATAATGAATTCAATCTAAAAGTACTGAAGGAAAGAAATGAATTTGGGGTAAATTCGAAGTATAGCGACAAATTATAGGCTTATTCGATTAATTTGATCTTTACTAAATATAGTGGCTAAAAAGTGACCATTACTAATTATTTTAGCTGATAGGTATGTTTATTTCAAACCGAGCATGGTACCTTTCATATAAAAGAACCTTAAACTTAAGTATATCTAAGGACATTCTCAGAGTAAATAATAAACAATTTATGTGAGAGTTGAGAAGCAGATATTTATTGATCATTAATTGAAGTCCATAATCTAGGAAAAAAATTCAATTCTTGAATTGTAAGTAGTACAATGAATGTCGTATATGTACTAATTAATAATTTAAACACTTTGTCCCATTTCAATAGGATAAGTAAAATAACTACAAATCAAAATCCAAAGTAATATTCAGTTTAAAATCATTGTAGAATAAATACTGAGTACTATTAGTAAACCTGTTCATTAATGGCCATATACATGAAAATGGTACAGTTTGTAACTTTATCCGATATTCTAAGGGTATTTTATCCTCTCGATCGTGATGATGCTAAAATATGATTGATGCTGTTTTGTCTGGATCACACGTAAATAATATATTCGTCATTCACTACATGCGTCAACTGCGATTCAGTGAATGCATATGAAATGCACTTTCTATATAGTTGATGTTATTGGAATTTACTGAAGTAATACGAGTATAGGACCTAATTTTTTAAATATATTATGATAAAAGTAAAATTATTATACAAAATAGTAATTTATTGGGCTGCAAAATAGACCAGAATTTCATGTTGCTCAGAGATCAGACTTAATTGACCGCAAACCAGTAATAAAATTGACAAAGGATTATACTGTTTCATGTCATGGTGAAATTAAATACGAATTATAACACCTTAAAGGCGGTAAGGAAAGCTAAGGTCGATAATATAGCATATGAAATGTTGATTGTTTGTATAGTATCAGATTTAAATACAGAAGGGTTACTATGAGCGTCCATAAGAACTGACGTGGTTTCACCATACTGAATACCAGCCATATTCGAAATGAACACAAAACATTTTATTACGTGGTATGCCTTGCACAGAACATATTGAATTATTATTTGACATTCAATTTAATTCCAATCACCATTGTATAATTTTTTACATTAACGTAGTATTATATGAACAATACTGAAATTTTATAGAACATTGTTTAAACTAATGAACAAGATCTGTTATTTTATCATGTGATTGTACAGTTTTGTTTGGTGATATTTTTTATGTGCATTCAATTGTAGGAATATGTATATGTTATCACCACTACTGGACAACTGGGTTCAGATATGGAGGTAAAAACTAAACCGTAGCTAGCACAAACTGAAAAAGTGATAATAGAATTGCAACAACCTGTTGAATATACTTCAGATGAAACCAATTAAGATTATGGTACGTCGTAGAGAGAACATTCAATATTTGGGCAATGTTTTGGCAATGTTTGCACTAGTGTAACAATTCGTAATAACTATAATTTATACAATTCGTAAATCATTTATTAACTAATATAATATTGTCGCCTTACACTAATTTAGTTTCATTTTAAATGTTTCAACTTAATACTCTTAGACAGTAGGTTATTGTCCTTTTTAGGTCCTGAGAACGAAGTTCCAAGGGACTAAAGTATTTAATTATGTTTATGAAACGCCTGGAGGTGAAATCGTACAAAAAATCACATATACTATTGCGCTTAGAATGTCCGTTAGTTTCGATAACTTGAGATACCATAATGAAATTTTGCATTTGTCATTTTTAGCTAATTTGTGGGTTTAAGTTCGAAAGTAAGTAAAATTAGTACTCCTTCAAGTAACTTCTATGTAAACCTTTTACTCTTTATAGGTTAAAATAAACTTTACATAAAATATTGTTATTTTAATTGGAAAAACACGTAAACATTTAACTTAATCGAATTACTCTCAAAGATACCTTCCATGTATACTTATTTAGTCCTTATATGCTCAAAAAAAATCTTTTCCGTTCGATAATTTGAGATTTAATGAAACATTGCAGCTGTCATTTTTACATTATTTTGTGGGTTTAAGTTGGAAAATGTGTGGAATTGCAGTACTCCTTCTAATACCTCCCATGAAAAAATGTAATGTTATGATACGCTAAACAATTTTCAAAGCCTTCAATAATTATATGTTTCACTTGTTTCATATTCATATGTCTTGATATAGTAATGCCGCCCTATGCGCCCTCGAAGCGAAAAGCTTTAGATGAAATATTTTCTAGTTGATAAATTTCAGTTATTGCTATTGGAATTGTGAATGTTACATGTATATTCATCATCTTAATATGTACATTATATAGGTGCATAGGACGGCATTACAATAATACTTAACCGTTTTTAATATACATGCATTACATCAAACGGATATAATTGAAATATAAAAACTGAAGAATACAGGACCAATACACATTTGAGAATTTCAGTACAGTGGCGCATAAATCCTATGCAATATCTAATTTGTTTTTTTTTTGGTAAGATGAATATTCAACCAGTAGACGAACATTACATTAACAACATTTTAGCGCTACTTCCGTTTGGAATTATTAAAATAATTAACTCGAGCGCTATCGACACTAGCTCATGTGTATTTTGTTAGGCTCGAAATAAGAAGTTTTAAATAGTTGTTTAATGAAATTGTAAATTTCCTTATATAAGTTCCACAATAATTCTCATATTTCAAGTAATCTTTTAACAAAGATACTTAGACTAAATAATGTAAATATTTGATTAATGTTTTGAATAAAACACTCTGTAGAACAAAATATGTGAAAAATAAACAATAGGATCAAATCGTAAAATTGAAACATAATTGGTAATTTAAGGCTTAAATGTTAAAGACAATAATTGAAGTGAATACTAGCACTGAAATATGACGAAAAATATCCATATGGAACTTAACGTCTACTGTTATCATTAAAATCACCAAAATTTTAATTAAACATCACAATTATACTAATCACTTTTTAATAAGATCGATTTTAAATAATAAAATTTTGAATAAAAAATAATATGATAATTTTGGTATTAATCAGCTAATCTGAATAAAAGTGATTTTATGCTTTCAGTGTGTTTATTGCAATTTTTTTTTTTTTTTTTTTTTAAATTTTGTACTCGTATATTTGAATAAAAAGACCATATAGCAAATGATATGATAATGAACTCCTTAAAAACTACATGAGAAATAAATTGATGTTATTAAAAATATTAAATTAATTAAAATTGACAATATTTTAAGTATATTCCAGCTGATATGTACATAGATATTTATTGAATGTTATCAAAAATTAATCATTCAAAAAGTTTAAATCACTGATAATCTTCAATAGATATATTATTAAAATTGCATAATCAAAAAAAAAAAAAAAAAAAAAACACTGATTTTTTGGAATTGATTAAAGATACAAAACTCTATATAAATGCAATTTACAAATTAATAATCATATTAGTCTAAAATCTTTCATTCTGGTACAGAAATCACAGTAAATTACTGTATAGGTTTCTTTTAAAAACAAATTTTGAAAACATGAAACTTCTATTAGTGATTTGTGTGTTAATAGCAGCTTTTGGTAGCAATCAATCTGCATTACAGAAGGGAAAAATTGCTGCATCAAACCTACAAAGCGGATTCTATTCTGTATTCGTAGATAATTTTAGACCTCAAGATCAACGTGAAGATCTTTTTGTAAGTTATATGAATAGTTATTAATTTATTTATTATTATTTTATTTTTATTTTTATTAACATTTTCTCATTCCTGCACATTTCACATTTCTATATTATTATTCAGAACTATCAAATAAATCTTGATCTATACGAAGCAGGCGGTCCAATTTATTTCTATATTAATGATGGTAATCTATATACAACAGAATGGCTTACAAGCGGATTAATGTATGATATCGCTGTAGAAAATGGGGCAGCATTAGTTACAACAGATCACAGATTTTATGGTAACAATATTCCAACAGAGTAAGTATTGTTAAATTTAAGTGATAGTAAACTACAACTACAAATTCGATTTTAAAAAACAGAACATCAATTCCGATAAATTCAATTGTGAAACTAATTTATTGACTAAATCTAGTAAAAGTTTTAAATTATTGAAAAATGAAACGTTGATGTAGTTTAAAAAGAGTTGTTTTTAATATATATAAATATAAAACGTTTAATTACTATAATCGAATGAAAAAATAAATAATTTTTTTAAAAAAATGACCTATGCTAGAATATGCAATAATTAAGTGTCAAAGAAATTATTAAATATGACAAAATGTCAAGTATGTTTTTTAATTAATTCCTGCAATATGTTAAATACCATATAAATTTTATTAAAACTATTGCATGATCGAATAGAATAGATTATTAACAAAAAAAAAAAAAAACACTTACGAATAATAGTTAAAATTAAAAAATAATTTAAAAATAACATTTATTTAATATTTTTCATATTTTCTTTAGGAGAGCTACTTGGGAAGATCTTGAATATTTAACAATTGAACAAAATCTAGCTGATCTTGCATTTCAAATTACACAAGTTAGAGCACATTTAGGAAATACCGTTGGTAAAGTTATTTTATGGGGCACAGGTTATGGAGCAACATTAGCTATATGGGGAAGACAAAAATATCCACATCTTATCGATGGTGTTTGGTCATCAAGTGCAATATTTTATCGGTCAGCAGTAACAGATGGTTTGTGAAGAAATAATATTGAAAAAAAAAAACTACAATATACTAAAAAAACATAAAAATATTTCAGAATTTTACAATCATTTGGAATTAATCATTGCTCAACATGGTGGTGAGGCATGCACAGATAGAATCAGAGATACATTTGAATATATTGACAATGTAATTGAAGAAGGTGATGCAAGTGAATTAGAAAATTTACGACAAACTCTTGGACTATGTGATGTCGTAAATATTACTTCATTTGTTGAAGTCGGTAGTTTATTTGAAATTACAGTAAATGCAATTGGAGGTCAGGTCGCCAGTCAAGGGTAATAATTTTTTTTTTTTTATAAAATTATAACAATAATTTAATTTAATTTTTATTTATGTGCAGTGTTAACGGATTAATGAATTTCTGTTCCGCCATGAATGCTATACCAGATAATTCATATGCTTCATTTGCAAGATGGTTTATGTTTACCTTTGAATATGATATTGGACCATGTTTAGATTTAGATTATGAGACAAGATTAATATGGACACAATATGAAGACTGGGATGCACCACCACAATACTTTGGATGTAATTTTTATTATTTCAATTTAATATTAAAAAAAAAACGTCTTTTTTAAAAAAATATTTTCTTGATTTTTCACATATAATACAACATAATATTAATAAAAGGGCGCCAAAGTCTTTATCTTATTTGTACACAACTTGGTCTTCTTAGAACAACAGGTGATGATAGCATTTTTGGAAATAGAATAACAGTTGAATATCATAGACAAATTTGTGAAGATGCATTTGATGACAGATATGATTTTGATCAATTAGCTGCAAATATTGATCGTTTAGAAGTTATGCATGGAGGTGGTAATCCATCCATTACAAGTGTTATTTTCACAAATGGTGAACTTGATCCATTCTTCCCACTTGGAATAACAACAAATATGGAAATGGATTCAATAAGTCTTAACATTCCATGTATGTATAATCATAAATTTAATGAATATATCAATATAGATAAAATTATTATTTTTTTTTTTAGTAAACGGAAGATCAGCTGATTTAAGTTCAATTAGCACTTCAGATACATTCCCATTATTCAATGCAAAGAATACAATTAGGGAACGTGTCAATGAATGGTCATCTGCTGCAATATCACCAATTGATAACAACTAATTTGCAAAGTTTGATTATTATTTTTTGATTTTGGAAAATATTTTGTTATAAAAAATGTTAAATAAGGTTTGATTTTAAAATAATAAACGAGAATGAAAGTTATAAAAAAAAAATAAGCTTATTAAAAAATTACTATGAGCGTCTTAATTTTCACGCACTAAAAGCGATGACTGAATTGTGTTAAACTAAAGATGAAGAATGGACTGATCGATCTCAATACACCTTTTAAGAATGTGTATTATCGCAGGACTATTCACTTGAGCGTATTACAGTCAATAGCCCGAGAGATGTATTCTATAGATTATTCACTAATGTATTTTTCGTTAATATAATTTTGTTAGAACTTGACAATATAAAGGATATGACTTAATATATATGCAGAATCATATTCGCTTCGATATACTGTAATTTAAATATTTGAGAATATTATAGCGACTACATTATCGCCAACATTTCCTTTAGAGGCTAGTATAAGTAATTACCGCGAATATGCTTTTTGCAATATATTGCTATTTTGGAATGGCTGACTAACATATTTATCGACCTATATTTAAATTACTCTGTGGCGGATCATGCAACTATCAACTTAAAAAGCTGGTTGATTATTATCTAAATACGTAGATTCACTTCATCGTGGTTAAATTGTGCCCGGAAAATATTCTTAATAAATGGAATATTTTATTAATGGAAAAAACATCAAGAACCTTCAGGTACGAGTAGTTCTTATCTAATTTTTAAGGGATGAAAATATATTTTGAATAAAAAAATAAAGGAGTAAGGTGATTTCTCTAAATCCAAAACATAAATTTCATTTCATTGACTACTTCAGTATTTATTGTATTCAATTGATTATATCCCAGGTAAGCGGCTAACCGAAGTTTCTACGTTAGCAGAAGACCTGACCGATTCAAACTAACATGACGAGGTACAGTCAGAAGTAAACGTTCTGTTAGTTTTCATCTCACTCTTTATTAATGTCTGTCATAATAAGCAAAAGAAACTTTCAAGCAGGGAATCAATGGGTATTTTACAAAAGTTCGATTTTAAACAATAATATACTAGAACAACATTATTTTTAACAATGTAATAAAAACAATGCCTAATCCTAACTATAAAGGTTATTATTCTCGTCATTAATACAACACATCGATAAGCATTGACAATTTTTTGTAGGACGCATATAACATCTGGTAACCGCAGAGGTAAATATGGGAAATGGAAGAATTTTTAAAACTATGTACAGAAAATCCTGCCATATATGCATTTTCTTTCATCTATGAGTAAATCAAAATTTTACTAATGTTATTACATATTGTAATGGTTATCACATGTATGCACGCAACGTGATTCAATTCAATTCAATTCTTTATTAAATGATGTTTGTAGAATAAAAATTTGTGACAAACTTGGTGGTTGGATAACGAGGTTCAGAACAATATCACGTGAAACGAAATATCATTCAAAACTTGGCAAAGTACTTGCTACAGCGACGATTAAGAAATGTATAAAATAGCAAAACGGAAAGCAAGAAGGGCGGCAGCTATTGCCAAATCTAGAGTCACAAATCAGCGACATGTACAAAATTACTGCACACAGAAATGCTGTAGGCAAACACATATATGCTGTCAAATTCATAAGAGATAAGACTGGAAATGTTTTGATTGCTGACAGATAAGTAAATAATAGGTGGAAGCAATACTTCAATCAGATTTGGAACGAAGAATATTCCAATCATCAGATATCTGAATCAAATCACACTGGAAGTGGAAAAGTGGTTTGAATACCAGACTCCGTGATCTAATTAAAGAAAACCAGTTCAGATTCGTCAAAGGCAGATCAATAACTGATGCTATGCAAACACTTTATATAATGATTGCCAATACAGAGATAATTAGAATGATATTCATTAACATTCATAGATATTGAGAAGGCATAGAGTACCTAGAGCGTTTAAATTATAGCGCATCGATCCCACATAAGGTTATTGTACACATAGTGACCTGACAACAATTAAAGGGTTGTTGCCGAAAATAAACTGTAGGTACGTTGAAAAGCACAGTTTATAAAGTAAGATTAGTATTAGTGTTTTTCATAATTATAGTCAGGAATTTGTTCGATGTTGATGTTGTAATTGAAGAAGGTGATGCAAGTGAATTAGAAAATTTACGACAAACTCTTGGACTATGTGATGTCGTAAATATTACTTCATTTGTTGAAGTCGGTAGTTTATTTGAAATTACAGTAAATGCAATTGGAGGTCAGGTCGCCAGTCAAGGGTAATAATTTTTTTTTTTTTATAAAATTATAACAATAATTTAATTTAATTTTTATTTATGTGCAGTGTTAACGGATTAATGAATTTCTGTTCCGCCATGAATGCTATACCAGATAATTCATATGCTTCATTTGCAAGATGGTTTATGTTTACCTTTGAATATGATATTGGACCATGTTTAGATTTAGATTATGAGACAAGATTAATATGGACACAATATGAAGACTGGGATGCACCACCACAATACTTTGGATGTAATTTTTATTATTTCAATTTAATATTAAAAAAAAAACGTCTTTTTTAAAAAAATATTTTCTTGATTTTTCACATATAATACAACATAATATTAATAAAAGGGCGCCAAAGTCTTTATCTTATTTGTACACAACTTGGTCTTCTTAGAACAACAGGTGATGATAGCATTTTTGGAAATAGAATAACAGTTGAATATCATAGACAAATTTGTGAAGATGCATTTGATGACAGATATGATTTTGATCAATTAGCTGCAAATATTGATCGTTTAGAAGTTATGCATGGAGGTGGTAATCCATCCATTACAAGTGTTATTTTCACAAATGGTGAACTTGATCCATTCTTCCCACTTGGAATAACAACAAATATGGAAATGGATTCAATAAGTCTTAACATTCCATGTATGTATAATCATAAATTTAATGAATATATCAATATAGATAAAATTATTATTTTTTTTTTTAGTAAACGGAAGATCAGCTGATTTAAGTTCAATTAGCACTTCAGATACATTCCCATTATTCAATGCAAAGAATACAATTAGGGAACGTGTCAATGAATGGTCATCTGCTGCAATATCACCAATTGATAACAACTAATTTGCAAAGTTTGATTATTATTTTTTGATTTTGGAAAATATTTTGTTATAAAAAATGTTAAATAAGGTTTGATTTTAAAATAATAAACGAGAATGAAAGTTATAAAAAAAAAATAAGCTTATTAAAAAATTACTATGAGCGTCTTAATTTTCACGCACTAAAAGCGATGACTGAATTGTGTTAAACTAAAGATGAAGAATGGACTGATCGATCTCAATACACCTTTTAAGAATGTGTATTATCGCAGGACTATTCACTTGAGCGTATTACAGTCAATAGCCCGAGAGATGTATTCTATAGATTATTCACTAATGTATTTTTCGTTAATATAATTTTGTTAGAACTTGACAATATAAAGGATATGACTTAATATATATGCAGAATCATATTCGCTTCGATATACTGTAATTTAAATATTTGAGAATATTATAGCGACTACATTATCGCCAACATTTCCTTTAGAGGCTAGTATAAGTAATTACCGCGAATATGCTTTTTGCAATATATTGCTATTTTGGAATGGCTGACTAACATATTTATCGACCTATATTTAAATTACTCTGTGGCGGATCATGCAACTATCAACTTAAAAAGCTGGTTGATTATTATCTAAATACGTAGATTCACTTCATCGTGGTTAAATTGTGCCCGGAAAATATTCTTAATAAATGGAATATTTTATTAATGGAAAAAACATCAAGAACCTTCAGGTACGAGTAGTTCTTATCTAATTTTTAAGGGATGAAAATATATTTTGAATAAAAAAATAAAGGAGTAAGGTGATTTCTCTAAATCCAAAACATAAATTTCATTTCATTGACTACTTCAGTATTTATTGTATTCAATTGATTATATCCCAGGTAAGCGGCTAACCGAAGTTTCTACGTTAGCAGAAGACCTGACCGATTCAAACTAACATGACGAGGTACAGTCAGAAGTAAACGTTCTGTTAGTTTTCATCTCACTCTTTATTAATGTCTGTCATAATAAGCAAAAGAAACTTTCAAGCAGGGAATCAATGGGTATTTTACAAAAGTTCGATTTTAAACAATAATATACTAGAACAACATTATTTTTAACAATGTAATAAAAACAATGCCTAATCCTAACTATAAAGGTTATTATTCTCGTCATTAATACAACACATCGATAAGCATTGACAATTTTTTGTAGGACGCATATAACATCTGGTAACCGCAGAGGTAAATATGGGAAATGGAAGAATTTTTAAAACTATGTACAGAAAATCCTGCCATATATGCATTTTCTTTCATCTATGAGTAAATCAAAATTTTACTAATGTTATTACATATTGTAATGGTTATCACATGTATGCACGCAACGTGATTCAATTCAATTCAATTCTTTATTAAATGATGTTTGTAGAATAAAAATTTGTGACAAACTTGGTGGTTGGATAACGAGGTTCAGAACAATATCACGTGAAACGAAATATCATTCAAAACTTGGCAAAGTACTTGCTACAGCGACGATTAAGAAATGTATAAAATAGCAAAACGGAAAGCAAGAAGGGCGGCAGCTATTGCCAAATCTAGAGTCACAAATCAGCGACATGTACAAAATTACTGCACACAGAAATGCTGTAGGCAAACACATATATGCTGTCAAATTCATAAGAGATAAGACTGGAAATGTTTTGATTGCTGACAGATAAGTAAATAATAGGTGGAAGCAATACTTCAATCAGATTTGGAACGAAGAATATTCCAATCATCAGATATCTGAATCAAATCACACTGGAAGTGGAAAAGTGGTTTGAATACCAGACTCCGTGATCTAATTAAAGAAAACCAGTTCAGATTCGTCAAAGGCAGATCAATAACTGATGCTATGCAAACACTTTATATAATGATTGCCAATACAGAGATAATTAGAATGATATTCATTAACATTCATAGATATTGAGAAGGCATAGAGTACCTAGAGCGTTTAAATTATAGCGCATCGATCCCACATAAGGTTATTGTACACATAGTGACCTGACAACAATTAAAGGGTTGTTGCCGAAAATAAACTGTAGGTACGTTGAAAAGCACAGTTTATAAAGTAAGATTAGTATTAGTGTTTTTCATAATTATAGTCAGGAATTTGTTCGATGTTGAAAACCAACCTTTTTCATTAGCAGCAGCACGATAAATTCGCCGAATAATGCCTAAAACATTAATGATCTTATGAGTAGTTTGTAACATAAAATTTTAATTCTATTATCGAGTATACTAGTTTAAATTACGATTGTAGAAATTGCGTCTAATGAACAACAATACATTGGAAGCAATATCGATCCAGTGTGTGGTTTAAATTTTAAAGTATTATTGATATTATAATATAAATACAACAAGAGACACGGATAATTGGTTGCGCCAATAATTTTAGGCTCTGGAAATTGACGGACATACGAACTCTGGAAATGACGGACATACGAACAGACGGAAAGACAGACAGACGGAAAGACGGAAAGACAGACAGACGCACAGACGGACAGACGAACTGACGGACAGATGGAGAGAGACGGAGACAAGCGGAGACAGACGGAGACAGACAGAAACAGACAGAAACCGACGGAGACAGACGGAGACAGACGAACAGACGGACAAACGAAGACAGACGGAGACAGACGGACAGACGGAGACAGACGGGCAGACGGACAGACGGGCAGACGGACAGACGCACAGACGGGCAGACGGGCAGACGGGCAGACGGACAGACGGACAGACGGACAGACAGGCAGACGGACAGACGGGCAGACGGACAGACGCGCAGACGGACAGACGGGCAGACGGACAGACGGATGGAGGGACGGATGCACGTACGGACGGATGCACGTACGGACGGACGCACGTACGGACGGATGGACGTACGGATGGATGGACGTACGGACGGATGGACGAACGGACGGATAGACGTACGGACGGATGGACGAACGGACGGATGGACGTACGGACGGATGGACGTACGGACGGATGGACGTACGGACGGATGGACGTACGGACGGATGGACGTACGGACGGATGGACGTACGGACGGATGGA
>JANSTX010012555.1:0-26620 GCA_027564355.1 Penthetria funebris
GGAGTTTTAAAATTACATGCTTATTAACAGAAATAAACCAGGTTTCTTTACATAATTTTTAAATTTAAAGATTTTGTAAATAAATATTTAGACGGTAACTGATAAAAAAAAAATCACATGCCGCTAAAAATATGTAATGTAAATATTTCCAAATAAATACGTAAAAAACAGAAAACAAAGAACATTAATGTGTAACGTACGGAAGTAAAATTTGATAAAAGAAAAAACTAAATCAAATAAGGATACATTATTTTATATAAACATCCATTTGTTTATGTATACCCCTCAAAAGTAGGCGCTTACTAACGTTAATTAATCTGAAAATATGTGTGCTGTATATAATGTGGCTTCTATATTATTTGGTGGTGATTGAAGTAACCGACTAACATCTCCAGAGGTTGTTCAACCAATATTTATGTTCCAGCGGTTTCGCCAAAAAATGAAAAAATACGATTCTCGCTCAGTTTTTAGCTCATAAAATCGTAAGTACATAGGTTTGGATTCAAACGCAATACGCTTTAATTTGTAAAAATGGGTCTAAGAACGGATAATGTTATATATAATATAAATAATGGTTAGGTGTTCATATTTTCAACCTCAAATTTTAAAACTGACTTCACCTAAATGTGTCTATTGATCTGTGGAAATATTATTCGAATGTAGTGTTTTATTTTTGCTTCATATTTTTGCATAACTTAAACAGTATAACTAACTGATTAATCAAATATGTTGTACATTATTCACAACGGAATTTCAAATTATGTGGTACGTTCATGTACACGTTCATCTCATCAGAGTAACTTGAAATTGAAAGATGTGTTTTCCAATTTAGTGGTATTCAATGAGCATTTATTGATTAGTATACAACCAACTTATGCAAGAGATGTGAATACGAGTATTTAATTGCATGTTTTATTTTTCAATTAGGGTGACTTATTTATTTTGGTTAAATTGGTAATTCGGTGAGGGTATGTATGTTATGTATAACCATTTTATATTTCGGTTGTGGTTAACCACTGGTTCTATTCGAATATTTTCCAATTAAAAATAAATCAATTTAAGAAAAAAATAAACCGGTACCCATATTCGGTACTATTCATATAAAATTTCAAGCAGTATAAAAAAGAGTGCAAAAAAGTACATTCATTTTTCAGTTTTTTTTCTTGTTTTGTTGTTCAACAAAATTGACAAGAAAGAAATATTATTTAATCTTCATTTTAAAACTGGTAACGTAATAAAACTACTTCCTAAGATCTTATTACTCATGGTTAATGGTAATTTAATATATACATTGATAAAAAATGTATACCGTTGCGAAATTATATGTGCGTGTAATGTATGGTTAAATTGTTAATGTGAGTCAACAACCCGTCCTTCAAACGCTACTAACCGTTTTTCTTTACTTGTACGCTTATTTGAATAGTAATTCTTTTTATACGATAGTTAAAATAATCTAGAGGCCCTGAGAACATATAATTTCGTTAGATTTATATTTGAGATTATACACTTCCGTTAAGTGCGTCTTGAAACAAAATACAAAAGAATAACAATATTTTCAGCTAGTCACCGCTCACTCGAACACTACTGGCATACAAGAATCGCAGTGTTGGGTTCCACTTGAACTATGAAGAAGAAAAATTACGTTTCGAAAGGAAAATGTAACTAATAAAAGATATTTTTCGTGAATACTGACGGTGATCGGTGACAATGAATATTACATCTGATAATAATGTACACTGTTTCATACAATTTAGTTGATAAGTTCATAATAATGAAATGTATAAAGGTCAATAGCCTATTTATATTGAAGCATAAAGAGAAGGTTTTTGTTATAGGGAATTTATTCTGCTTTCTTTAATATCAAAATAGCATTGATAATTTAGTGGTGAATGGTGTAACTAACTAAAAGCTACCTGATAAGAGTGTATATGTTACCATAAATTACATAACTATAATGATTTATGCATAACTATACTAAATTATTCAGTTGTGTGAACAACAATAATTGATTCTACATTGAATCTCAATTTATGTTTGTTTTGGTTGACATTTAATTTTTCGTGCTTGTTGTGTAGTGTTTGTTGATCTATCCACTTAAATGATGTGAAGATCAATTCTAGTCGACATTCTTTGTTGTGACAGTTCATCTATGATATAGTTTAATACACTGAGCCATCTCACCTTATGGATGACTTATATAGCATTGCTATTGAATTTTACAGTTTTATTATAACAAGGCTATAAGTTCGTATGATAGAATTAGTTAAATTGTTCACCTATAGCCTTACATATTTTACATTTTTCTGGTTCTTTAATTATAGTTAAGGCAGTAGTAATTTGTGTATTTAGTTATTTTTTATGACTGTTGATTTTCTACATGATGGTGGCACTTGTTTGCTTTTATTTACTATGTTGCGTGTATAATGTTTGTATTATGGTTTTATGGTTATTTAATTCAATTTTTCATTTTGCTTTTTGTTAATTACAAAAAAATTATAAACATACAATGAGTTCTCGAAATGGAAATCCAAGTTCAAAACAATAATTACTAAATATATTAGTACAAATGTTCTGCAATGTTACACAAAATCTAACTAGGTATGTACCCGAAGGTTTCATGTATCAAATTAAGTTATACATCAATATTGGATAATGAAAATATGTTATAATTAAAGTTGACATTATATACAAAATTGAACAATTAAACTTATCGTATTTAGATGGGTATTAAATCAAATGAAACGCCGACGTTAGATATCAGTGACTTCATTTTTTTGCCTCTATTAACATTTTATTTAATAAATGCGTACTTAAATGACTGACTGAGATATTACACTTGATTGTGGCCTGTGAATCTCATTAAAATTTGTGATGAAAATTTAACTAACTTCAAGAAGTTGTATGTTAATTCAATGACCAATAAATATATGCATTTATGTTGATCTTGGTAATTTCGTTGTACCCAATTAATTATTGTTGATAACATTTTTTTGGTTTGTTTTATTGAATGGTTTACACACTGCAACTTCACTTTGTTGCTCCAACTTTACTGTTACTGCACTTCTAACTGGCGGTTCTTAGATGACCAGTCTTGTATTATTATATGTATAATAAAAATTTTGTCACAAGACACAAACCAACTTTATTTATAACAACAAACAATGTAAACAAATAGCAAAGAACTGTCAAAAGGAAAAGTGTGATCATGCGTCATGTCGTTCAATTCGCCCATTGAACTTAAATTCGACAAATAATTGGTGGGAATTTGCTTGCAATGACTGTGCATTTTTTTTTTTTGTGGTTATACTACTGCGTTTTATTGATTTTACAATAATATTATAATAACAATTTTTAATAATTTAATTGCTCTTGTGCTCAGTAGTGGAAAAATGTGAAGGTGCTAGTAATATGCAATAATGGAGTGTTTAAAACCATGTAGAGAAACACAGGAGAAATGGAATAATTGGGTAAGAGGAATTCATATTTTGATTGAATACCTTTGTCATGTACGGGCTTTTATAAAGTGTCTAATTTTGGATACAATATTGAATCAAATACTGGGTCGACGATTTAGTTACTTTTCTTTTTGGTTTTGTATCATTAATAGTAGAAATTGATTGTTTAACATGTGATAATGAAGTTATAATAACAAATATTATTATGGATTGTGGTTCTAGTTTAAATTCAGAAGTTGCTATTGGTCAAATTGAAGATGCATTTATGCAAGGATATGGAATATTTACAGTGGATACATTGATTTATATACTTATAAGTGGAACTATGCTATCGAAAGTTGCGCGAATGTATCAAATCGAGTATTAACTGATATTCCAGCTGAATTTAATGTTAGCTTATTGTTAGGTGTTGAAGCGTTAAATCCATGTCCAATATATTCATCATTATTTTAATTCTATATATAATACTTAATTAAATTATACTTTTCGTATTCCCTTTGAATATTAGGCCGTAATATTGTTTTGTTTTCGTGTTAATTAAAATTCAATCATTAATAGATTCATAGATTAATAGCACAATTAGAAAAAATGCAATATTTTATAATGTACAAACTAACTTTATTAAGAAATGAATTAAATTATTTTTGTTTCAACTAATTGGCGTGGGAATGGTATGACCGATTATCATCAAGGTTATTCAATCAGCCTTAACCTGGATGCGGTGTCATCGGTAACTTGATCATGATATATGTCATGTGGTCATGTCTGTTATGTTATCTCTTCTTCGCAGTACAACGTATCATATGTATCTATTCTTGTAAATATCACACATCTTGGAGCGTTACTACAGTTAGGAATACTGTACTACTTTTTGTAAGATAAAATGATTTTTAATGTACATGTTATTCTGCCAGTAGAATCAATTATTTATAGCTATGATAGAGACATTTATTTAGAATATTTAAATGAAATTTGAAACAGTCACGACATGCAGTACTGGTACAAAAATTGTATGAATCTGATTCAAAAATAGTGTTCAAGAATTCAATTGGTTTCAGTTATAGGATAACTAATTAAATTGAAATTTAAATTAATTTGTCATTGTCTATTTAAATTTTAAAGTTGTTTAATCCATTTTACTTTTCTAACTTCAATTTTTTTATTCGATGATATTAATGCGTAGATTAAGGACCTTTTATTTGTCATCAAAAATTCAAAAATCACTAGTTTTACTCAATTTTAAAAGAAAATCTATATAATCTCAAGGTCTTGTAAATATATATTTTTGCTCTAGGTCTATCGAGTATAGATAAAACTATTTATAATATGTTTACTGTAAGGAAACTACTGTCTCGCGTGACCAATAAATTTGTGTATTCCATTTAAAGCAGTTTAATATTATTACTCATAATTGGTTAAGTACCAGATTAAATGTATTGATTATCTATAGGTTTTGCCGATATGATCAGGCAAATGCTTAGTTAAATATAAATAACAATTGTTTTGTGAACGTACAAGTGTATCGTTAAAATTGAATCAATTAAGATAAGAAAATGAATTCAATTTTGTCTTTTACATACACTCTCAATTTGATAAGAAAGTTTATTTGCTGACTGATATCTCCTGTTGCTGATATAATAAATTTTCACACAACCATACGATATTCATATTGGTTCTTGATTGGGGTTTTAAAGGGTATCTATCTATACGAGGAAAACCATACTTAGTACGATAAATATATTCGAAGTGTTCATTGAATGAGAAAATTGAAAACTAATTTAATTATAAATGGTGAAATGTAAGTGAAAATGAAAAGTGTCGATATGTGCACTGAATTTCTATCTATATAGAAAGTATATGCAAATATGTGAGATTTTATAGAAGAAGCCATCGGAATATATACTCATATATTCATATATTTATATATACTTTAGCTAATCTGTTTAAAATTAGTTTGCCGAGTTATTTTTACTCGCTTTCAAAATATTTAAATTTATAAGATTTGTTTATTGATGACATTGGAAAGCATACTTATTTAGCTAAATATTTACATGACATTCTTACTTTGATTAAATTAAATAACGATATTATTGGAAACATTAAAGTTTGTTATTTCCAATTAATTTATTAAACATTTTTGTGTATTTTGCATTTTGTAATCGAACCTATTTTGGAATAACTGATAAATTATTTAATTATATTATCACTATATTGGATACATTTTTTGTGATAAAATATAATCCATTAAGTAATTAGTAAATTAATGTAAAAGATAAAAAATGAATTTATAATGTTATAATGAGCTTCTAAGTACTGTTAATATAATGCTATACAATTAAGAGCAAATGTATTAAGTCTCGGATAAGCTACCTACTCATTACTCCAAGTGTAACCATAATTAAAATACTGGTGTTTTCTCAATTGTAGATATTTTTGGACAATGTAGAAAGTATGTACATTAAATTTCATGAAAAACATATTTTTGTTCAATATGACTTAGCGCGGTCTTCTGACAAATGCATCGCTCATGGCTACTCTAATGTGAGTCTGTGCAGAATTCGTTGCCATTCCCAACGAAGCTTTGACTTTAATGTGTTCAAAGTCTCATATTTAAACTATATGAAGAGTTCCATTAAATTTAAGTCTGGTGGGTATGGTGGCCATTGTTTCGAGGAAATAAACTGTGAAACGTGATTTTGTAAAAATCGTTGTGTGCACAGAGATTTATGAGATGCTTTGTTACAATGGCCAGTTCTGTTATAATATTCATTTAAACATTAAAACTAAATAGTTTGTATACCTAAGGGATCGTGTCCCCTTTTGTTTGTATACTTGCTATGGTTAACCTTAACACCCCGATCAATGAAAATGAGCGGAGTGCGACCATTTCCAATTATAACTGCTCAAACTATCATAGTAGCAGTCGCTTTTTTATGCATAACAAGTCGGTTGTCCAAATTGTCACTGAACTTGATTTTCAACCAAACACCAGCAAGAAATTTGTCATCAAAAAACACCAAATTATCGAGTTCATCATATACTTACGTCAATGACTTTGATCGTTGAAGTCTTGTTGCTTTTTGCCCTGATTTTAAATCTTGCAGTTTTGGTAAGACTTCAACTTGAGTCGGATTTTTTAACCAGTTTTCCTGCACTCTACTAACGTGGATTTATTTCAAATTCGTGCATTCGCCTTTCAAACCATTTATGATGATGTTACAGATTGTTGTTTGAGTACTTAAACATTTTATTAATACGTACATGTTGTAGCTAATGAACAATACCAGGTTACGATTTTCCTGCCAAATACAAAGCAATCACGCTATTATGTTTGAATTCCATTACGCGTTGTATAGCTGTTCGACAGCTAAAGCTGTGTAAGATAACATTTTGAGTGACGGATTCGAGTCACTATTTATTAATCAAAATATTGATTTGGTCATGACATTAAATATTTTTGACATTCGGCAAAAATATAAGTTAATTTTAAATTGTATACAGTGAATATTTGAATCATTGCAAATGCGAAATACATAACTACACATACACATAAAATTTTATATTTTTGTACAAATTAAATAAGTCATAAATAATGTAGCTTGTATAATTTTTCATTATATGCATTTATAACTTCTTCAATCTCTTAAATTATTTACTTATATCAAACTGAACTTGATAACTATGCAGTACAATCCAGGGTTCTATTAGTTCTACATCAGAAACACATGTATTTTAAAGAATATGTAAAACAACATGTACATATACGATATTGATATCTGTTGAGCTCTATGATTGATATTATTAATTTGAAATACCACAAAAGTGAATCTTATAAAATAATAAATATTCTCCTGTACATTATTTTGGGATGAACTGTTATTCTCTCACCCTTGGTAGCATATCAATTAACTTCAACTCTTAAAAATGTTTCAACAATTAGTTAAACTAATGATACACCAAAATGTTCATCAAAAACATTACATTAAATGATATTTCCTGACAGCATAGTTTTTTCTATTTTAGTTGTCTTATTTGGTTAATGTATTTTCTAGTTACCAGTAAAGAATTTGGATTGTATATTCACTCAAGAATTCATTATAATTATAAATTTTTTTATCTTTTAGGCTTACGTTTTTTATGACTTGAGCATGGATTTGTTGATCTATACCCGAAGGCATAATCTGGCGTATATGCTGTTAAAGTTCAGTTTGCTCTAAATCTCTCAAACATATATATGTGATACCAATAACTTTTCGCATGAGATATACATTAATTATTAGTGTAATAAACCTATGTGACTCGTAATTATGTTTTGTAAGTATTAAATTGCATACAGTGGTCGTATAGGGAAAGATAATTACAGTAAACACGCACAACATTTTTTTTTTTTCATAAATCATAATTATTCATGATTTTATACGAATATACTCGCATATGGATGATAACATTTTTGTATACTCACAGTGTATTGTGAAATATGTAAATATTATGTTTAATATTCCGTATTAAGATAATAAATGTTGAATGAATTAAACTTCCAAATTTTTTTGTATAAAATGTCACATTGATAGATTAGTTTGTGTGACTAATAAAAGACACACGCATACAATTATTATCAAATTAAATTGTGAAATATATAGGTCATTACGTCATTTTATTGCACCATGTACCAAAATCTTCATTCATTTGATCGACTTCGTATGGTACCTGTAACTCGTATTTTCACATTGATACCATTGTATAGGAACATTCAATCGTAATGCAAATATCGTTCAAATTTTAACCGTAACGAAAACGTTGCGTACTAAACTGATCTAATATGGTAATGACGCAGATACCACAGATCATTTTAAATTACAATTTTATAAAATTGATCGATACATCTAGCACTGAAAAAATTTGTTATAAATCCATTTTAACATTACGTCACTTTTCTAACCCATTAACAATTTGTTTATTTGCTTGATCTCGAAAGATTCATTCATCAATTCTATATATACATTGCGAGAATTCATCGAATCGAATGTCCTTCCGTACCAATTCAGCCACAAAATCAAAGTGATTCAATAGTCTTCTGTTGATTTCATCGTATGTTTTTGTTTTGCACCAGTTAAATATTATTTCGATATCTACAAAAGTTATTAACGAACAACAATTTGTACAATTGTTGCTCGTATCATAAAACATGATACATTTGATCAGTCATTGCATTCCATTTGTTCTATTGAAGTACTGTGTTTATTAGTTAGCTAAAGATTATTTGTATGCATATTTTAAATGGAAATTTGAGCACAATAATTTTTTAAATACTCTGCACTGAAAATTAAAAATATTACATATTATGATTCATCAGTGATAGCAACTAGCAATTTATTATCAACACACGCTTTGCAATATCATTAAAATAAACAAATATTGATATCGTATATACAATATTTTTCCTGTAAAAATTTCAAATATCTATATGAAACAAAAGGCATGGACGAAAAATTAAAATTGTCGAGAAAAAAGATTGTACATTTGTACTTGGAATCGTCAAAAATGTTGTTTTCCGCATATTCGTCCGTCCATCTGTCTGTTAAATATATTCGTAACTTCGCACAATGACTTGAGAAAACTTTCTGTTCGTCTGCCCGTTTGTCCATCTGTCCGTCCATATGTTTGCAAAAACTGTTGTAGAACTTTTAATAATAGGCATACCCTATTATACATTCATATAGTTATTTTTAATATTTTAGTCTTTCTCTTATTATAACAAATATTTGTATTAAATCAATAAGATAAAATTTACGAAGGCAATTGAAAACTATACGCAGTTGGAGATAACAAAGAATGTATACTAAATTTGATTATTAAGTTATTTAAAAATAAATCACAAATATATATCTGCTTCTGCAATCTTTGTGATTGTGTTTTGAATCTCATTAAATATAGTATAAATACATGACTAATACATTTCCAATTATACTATATAGTCATTTCATGGGAACATAATTCCAAGAACCAATTTAGTATTTGATTTCGTTCATATGCACCGACTTGAATGGAAAAATCGCGTAGACAGAAAAAAATATTGCAGTTGTACTTATAGAATTGATTAAAAAGTTGTTTTCTGCATGTATATTTTTTATTATTTGACTGCGATAACTTGAGAATAGTTTCAGAATAGGTTGAGTAAAATGTAATTACTCCTTCAAGCATTTCCCTACACCTTCTGTAGAAATGTGTACTGGAACGATTATTGCAATAAAGTGATTTTACTTCAACATCATCGTTGTTATTTGAACTTTCAGAAAACGAAAACCAAAAAATCTACACCACCAAACTAAGTAACTGAAGATTTGTATCACTCATCTTACTGCAATATTCATATGTGCAAATGGATGTTATATGATTGATCCTATATATTCTGGTTGGCAAATTTCAATTCTAGTTATTTGAGTTAACATTTGCAATGAATATTAGAAACGGCAAATTAACATAGTAATGTCGCCATATGCGTTATTCGGGCGTAAAGTTTAAGATGATGAAATGAATACAAATTGAAACTATATTTTTTATTTTTATGTCATCTTTTATGTAACTTCTGTTCTTTATGTAATTTTGATCCTAAATGAGAGTTCTGCGAGTCTTACGTTCAGTAGTAGTTTAAAATTTATATCCGATATGCTAATGTTGTTCGATTCATTGTTCTTGGTGAGTCCAGTCACCTTATGTTGCATTTTTCATTCAAAATATGCAATAATAATTATGTATTTGGTTTCATCCAATTGATGTTACGGTTAACATATTGACTAGAATAGATAGCGTTATATAATGCAAAAAAATGACATGTACTCGTAGAATTAATAATTAATAATAATAATAAATCTTATATTTCGGTCTTTAACACTAAGTACATACCATCAACGTATCATCATCAATCTTATAATGTATAATATCTAATAAATATGATTTTTTTTTATTATTTTTTCCAAAGGATATGACGCAAATTTAATTATATCCATTTAAAAAAAATCTTGTATTTTATAAGTTTTCACAAAGTAGGGCGACGATATTCATATAGTGAAAATACTAATTAAAATAAAAGATTAAATATAATTATGTGCTAAATGGGTTTTGTTTTTTTTTTCGTAAAGACAGAACTGAATATGAATTTTTATTTTGATGGTAAATGATTTTAATTTGAATATTTATAAATTGTTTGGGTGAAAGGGTTATTAAGCATTATTTATTATTAGTTTATTAGTGTTATGTATCCGGTGAACAGTGTGGGGAATGATAGATGTTTTCGTTTACTATAAAGTATCTAATTGCATATATTTTAGAAGCATTAACAAGTACATCCATTAGATTGGCATAAAAATTCATAAAATGGATAGAAAGGAGGTTCTTATCGTTGAAATATCAATGTACTGATATTTCAACAATTAAAAAGAATAGTCATCTTTTACAAAATGTCTAATTTTATACTCGTATATATAATTTTAAAATGTTTTTTTCGTTTTATTTTTCAGAATCTTTATGTAAATTAAAACGAAAATCATGGAGATGCGATTTCCTAGTCTATTTATTTATATTGTCACATTGACAATTTACATTCCAATCACACAATCTAATCGAATATTAGTATTCCGTGATATAGAATATTCAAATTGGACACAAAATCAAACATACATAAGTACAACGTGTTATGATGCAAAGGGCATGGCACCCTTCTATAAGACAACAAACGAAATTCTAGATATATTTATAGGGAAAGATGCAATACCTGATGGTAAGTTTTATTTAAAATAAAAATTAATTTGTATTTACTGATTAAAAAAAAACTAGCCGTAACGCAAATTTCAATAGTTTAAGTTTCTAATTATTGAACCTAAGTAATAATTTCTTATGTTTTATATACATATATATATATATATATAATATGCACGATGTATGATTTATTTCTAATATAACTGATTATTGAACATTTCAATCGCAAGCATTATTTTTCGATCTTGAATTAGTCCCATATTGTAGAGTTATTTAAGTTGCTTAATCAATAGGTTTATGAATAGGTTGCTTAAAATATATCTATCTTCCCACGGTACCGCCGGAAATTCGATCACAGCTTATGTCAGTTTTATGGCAGCATGTGATTGAGGGCATACATTTAGTTATTAGAATTTTGTTTGTGAACATGATGAATAAATATTCACATCTGACCGACAATCTAAGTAGATGAGGGTTTATACATACAAATATAACGAATTATTCAATAAACGATCAGTTGTTTAGCTGTAAATTAGTAAGTAGTACTGTTTTTCGTTTGACATTTGATCTCATATGTGTATTGGATACGACAAATTAATATCATAGTGGTGCCGTTCAATATTAAGATGATTATGATGATGATGATGATGAGGTGATTGCTCATCATATATACACTATGAAAATCTCTTAATTCTTTCAATTTTTTGTTGCACCTAGCAATTTATACCTCATCTGTTGTTAACTACGCTTACATCGCGTCTATTCAACGTTCTTTTTTTCCAATTCCCTATTTTTAGTGTAA
Source organism: Penthetria funebris (assembly GCA_027564355.1). Taxonomy (NCBI): domain Eukaryota; kingdom Metazoa; phylum Arthropoda; class Insecta; order Diptera; family Pleciidae; genus Penthetria; species Penthetria funebris. The sequence goes on from JANSTX010012555.1 coordinate 12,013, forward strand.
ATTTAAAAATCTATAATATTATGGAAGAATCTTCTTAAATTTTAATGTTAAAAGCATGTAAGTGGTCATATTATTTGTGTTGTTTATTGCAGACATGAAAAAAATGTATGAATGTTTCATATCAAATTATTAATAAAAATAATATCTCAATTCTTGTTTGTGTTACGAGGACTGAGTTTGTGTATATTTTTTAAATTAATTTGTTTATATTAACTGTGAAACACACACGTGATAATAAACGTTTATTTATTAATGCTACTGTGCAAGTAAGCCAATTCAGTTTACTTTATTAATATTTTCTTTATGTGGGAAAATATTTGTATTAATAAATGTATTAACTATGTTTAATCATACCCTATATAATAAATAATCCAGTATGTATACGATGAATAACCCTTTTATATTTGTCAACAAATCAATTCAAAGAAAATATGACTTTATTTGCTATAAATGAACTCAAATAAGATGTTATAAAATTATTTATATGTACTTCATTTCTCTATATAAGAACACTTGTGTATAGAAGACTGCGATATTCTAAAATTCTTGATCCTCTTGATAACCCCTTTACTTTGCATTGGTACTGCTACTTTATGCTTCAATGCCAATGACTTTATACGAGTAATTATAAATTTACGAGACGATAAAAGGTTTTTTTTTTATTATTATTTTGAGAATTACGAGTATATTACATAATTTTGTGGTTTCATTTAGCACAACTTTTTGTTTTTTTTTTGCGATTAAATTGTTGGACTTACGATATATTTTTAGAAGAATTGAAACATTTTTACTATTTTATAATTGTACAGATTAAGATTAACTGTTACTTAGTTTCGTTTAGGAATCATTTTATGCGTAGACCTATCTGTGAAATGTTGTTTACTATACAATTCAGTTTCAGCTTCATATTCATATATGTTTATTCCAACAAACATATTTTGTCGGCAAAGTCGAGATCTTCAAGTCGATTGGGGTAGATTCCATCTCATAACATAATAGCTAATTGTTAACCTTTGTGATAACGAGTAAAAATACAAGTGGCGACAAAATAATGTGCATACAATATTTCATCAAATTTTCAACGATGCAAATATTTACACTGCAAGTCACGATAGAAACCACGGATAATGTTAATCAATTTTGAAAAGTTTTCCATAGGTTTTAAGAATTGTTTACATCATTACACGATCAAAACTGTTGAATGCTTGCATAAAGTCGACGAATAGCATATATAATGATATTTGCCATTCTATTGTTTGTTTGACTATAACTCTTAACATGTTTATATGATCTGTTCACGATCTGCCAGATTTGAAACCAGCCGATTCTTTACTAATACTCGTTTCCAAAAACTGAACTGATCCTATCGTGTATTGTAATAATCTTATTTATTATGTTATTATGTTATTCAATAAGGTTAATGCTACGCCAGTTCTGACCACATACACTAGTAACAGAATATCATCGGATGACCATATTTCACCAATGAGGGGATGTAATACAGATACGATGTTGTCCACGTTTAGCATTTTTTTAGCACAATATTATCAATGTCGGTTGTCTTGCCCCACTTTTTATACAATACATTTAGTAGATTACTACTCAATCTTTTTGTTTTACAGAATCTGATATTTTTGAGACTGTGCCAATTTCATATATAATTTCTTTTAATTTTTGTTGTAATTATTTTTAATTACGATAATTTGTTTATACGTTGGCCAAGTATAAAAGAGTGATTATTATTTTCTTTGATATGTAGAAATGTTAATTTATCATAAATAAATCATCGAAATGATTAATAGATTATTTTTTCAATGTGTTAAAATATTTTATATTAATTGGGTTGTATTGAGACGATAAGAAATGTGTACTCGTATGTATTTGTTTGTTTATTTTGCTATTTTAAATAATAAAAAAATTATTTTGATTTTTATTATTTTTTTAACTGATTCATTGTTTTAAAAACGATATATTTATTTATCTTTGGAAGTAGTCTCGACAAATATTTAAATTGGTAAAAATGTTTACTATGTATATTTACTATGTACTTACTATTTTCGGTTTCACAAGAATAAAAATGAAACTATCCGTCTGTATATTACCAAGAATAGTTTTATTTTATGTAAATACACATTTCAGTATTTAAATATTGTTTACAATATAATTTTGAAAAATTTATTTCTATTGCTAATTCTATCATCTATCGTCACGACTTGTCAGACATACATCAGTTTAGGAAATTCACGAGTTTGGGAAATTATAAATAAATCTCTTACGACGATCAACCGCCAATTCAAATATACTGTATATAGGTGAAATGGAAGCTGCCATCACCATCATGTCAATCTTGTTTATCGTCCAAAGATCTCGTTAGATATTGTATTTGGCCAGAAGTATTTAAATATTGAAAGTTCTTCACTTCTTCTATTTGATCATTGCATTAACTTGACTGTATTCCGATGAGAACATATATTAGTCCAGGTAAATTAGGAATTAATATGTCAATGTATTTATGGTCGACCTGTGATTTAAATACTTATATATTTAGCATAAATTGTCATTCCCGCTAATAATGTATTGAGTTATCCATTCTAATTATTTTGAGGTTCAGACTGAACCAGAACAGACACTAGTTTGACACTTCTGCTCGCTACACTCTAGTGGTACTTTCTTCTGAAATTTTCCACTAGCTTACTCATTATTGAATAATATAATTTTATTCTAATATTTAGACTATCTTGTTGTACATGAGAATTATGTCGAAGCAGGACCAAATGTACAAAACGGAGAATGGAACGAGCTATTAAAACATTATTGGGGAATTTTATTAATTGCTGCAATAAGTGTTACAATCATTGTTCTAATGCCAATAATTGGGTAATTCATTTGAATATTATGGGAATTTAATTAATTATATGTATGTTTAATTATTCATGTATTTTTATTTAATTTTTTCAGTTTTTGTTTTTGCTGCTGTCGTTGCGCTGGTGCTTGTGGTGGTCGTTCACAAGCTTTTGATAAAAAACATGATACATGTCGTAGAGTTATATTGGGACTGTTTTTAATACTTTCAGCTACTGGGATGATGTAAGTATATATAAAATGATAAAATAATGACATGAATATAAGACTTACATTATATGTAAATATTAACTTGTAATTTATTGAATTCATTTTATTGTATAGTCAACATACGAGTAGTTAATTATTTTATAATTTAAATCAATTTGATGTTAGTTTAAACCATTTCATTTTTTCGATGATCATTCCAACGTCAAAAGATATTCATAGGTCAGACCTGCAACTGCATCTGTGGCAATAACCGTCCGTTTTGTCATTATATAATTAGAAGAGAACATTTGCGACCCATTTGAGTCTAGTTAATAAACATTAGATGCTCCAAATTCGTTTTCACTGTTGTATATATTGAGATTAACAATTAAAATACCATTTTTCTTGTCCATTATTCGTTGGTTAGTATGTTTGTGATAATTGTCCAGTTCACTCATTGCTTTCAAACAGAAATTTTTATGACTACTCCATTCTGCAATATAATATTACAGTCAATAAGTTTCCGATTTTTTAAAACCTATAACAAATCGTTTTTGCATTGCTTTTAATATCCAAAACATTCCCAAATAGCTGCCATGCAGTGTCAACTAACTAATTTTATTAGTGTATCTTTTTTATCGAATTCGAATTCATAATATTCAGAACTTTAATTGTTTTTTTTGTATGTACTTTTAGATTCGGTGTCGTAATAGCATTTGTGACAACAATTTATTTACAACAGGGAATTGAAAATGCAACTTTGACAACAAGACAAGGTATTAATGATACAATGAGTTTTCTTAAATCAACATCAACAGAAGTTAATCATTTATTAGTTGAAAATTATGATGAATTGTCAACTCATGTGGATTATATGTTAATGGGTAAGTTATTCTTTTATTAATAAAATTTATTTACAAAATATAATTGTTATATTAAAATAATATATTTTTTATATCATAGATACGGCTGATGTGGTTATAAATCGTTTAGAAAAGGAATCAAAAGCTATATCATTAACACAATTGGCAGCATTTGCCGACAAATTACCAGAAATTAGTCTAAATTTACATCGAATGAAACATATAACAAATGGACTACGTGTTAATGCATCACAATTAAGCGATGGTAAATTAAATTGATTTATTATTTTTATAAGATAAGATATAAATAAATGAATGCTGTTATGTTAGGCCTACGAGGTGTTAAAAGGGAACTTTTACTTTCGTTAACAAAATGTCAAGATGTGGCATGTAAAAAAATATTAGATGATTATGAGATTGGAACGTTAGACGTTAACGGCATTGACTATAATCAGGTAATTTTTTTTTTTTTTTATCTATTAAATTACAATTATTTTTATTCTAAATAATTTTTAAATGAAATTTTAATTCACATTTTATAAATAATAAAATGAATAATCTTCATTTCATGCAAAAGATGTTAGACAGATATTTTCCAAGGGTATGTCTCGATGAAACAAAAAAATCGAACATTTTTGTTTTTGTGTATTGTTTGATTTTTAGTCTCCTTTTTTGTGTTTAGTCTTTTCTTTTATTTTGCTGAGAAAAATCCTCAATGTGCATGATTTTTCACTAATTTTTATATATTTTTATTATTTTACTTCTCGTCCAATTGCTTTTTACATTTGATAAATTATTAATTTAATTGAAAAATAGTTTAGATAAGCACTTTATATAAAATAAATATTATGTCGTCGCGATATACATAAACTTGTAACTCAAAAATATATTTTAAGTTTTAGATGAGGCTTTGACAACGTAATAACGATAATCGCCTGCAAATCCATTTTGTATTTGACTTCAAGCTACTATAAGTAGCGTTAATATATGCCATTAAGACTCATTGAAACTGTTTTATTTAGTAGTGTTTTTTTCTGCTGTTGATTGAAACACGATGCTTGTGATGATGATTTATGATGGTTTTCTATCTATAAGCGTAACTTGTATTTTGATATTATTTAATGTTATAGCATCAATTAATTCATACCTATGAATTGTACTTGACCATTGTAACACCTTTGTCCATTGTTTCAAGTAATGTAGACATATTGTAAACTGATATTGTACACTGTGCAATATTAACAAAGTATACTTTTCCCACTCATTATCCTTTTTCACCAATGTACACTGTGGATAAAATATTCATAACATACAACAATAACCTAAAGATGTTAGTCGGCTACTCCATTCACCATTTACTATTGCTGCACTCTAGTATTAAATTTGAATTTAGTTTGGTTTGGTCGAATTTTAGTCGTTGAACGAATGTCGATCTTATTTTTAATAAAATTAAATAATGTTAAATATTTTGCATCTCTAATATGAACAGTATTAATGCAGTTGAGAATATAAACAGTGGACAAACTTTGGGTTGTTTTACATGTTTGTTTTCCTATCTTTCTTTTCAATACTCAATACATTTTAATTTTCATAAGAACATACGTTGTTTTATTTAATTTCCGCAGTCCTTCTTCCTTGAGTTTAAGAGAAAACACTCATAACTTATATGGAATAGAAAAAAAATATGATTTACAATGAATCAACCAAGATGTTAAGGTGTGACATTAATTGAATGTACATATGTACTACATTGTTATTGGATAGGTATATACAAATATAAGCCGATGATGCCACACTATTTAAATCCCATTTTGCAAACAACAATAAGATTATACTAAATTGATACTCTTGTATCTAATCTTGATTATCATTGTTATTATTTATATCAAAATTCTCTTAAATATCCTGCTGTTATGTATTTTTAAACGATATTTACGGAAGTGCTTTAGTGTAAATGATGTTCTTTATTTGCATAATATATTTTTTACTTTATTTTCCTATTTGACATACACATAAATAATCCTTACTTATTGTTTTTAATTAAAGTATTTTAAATATTTTATTATTTAATAAATAATTTGAAAAAATTTACTTGTATTTTTTTACAGTTACTGTTATAAGTTTGTAATTTAGAACCCACTAAAATAATTGAATGTTAAATATGTTTTGTTAATAAAATTTCAGATTCCTGATATGACTGAAACAATTATTGATATTACAAATTTACTTGACGAACAAGTTACACATGATATAATAGATGCCAATAATAAAATAGTCAATATTAAGGATAATTTAAATAATACAATATTTACAAATATTCCAAGAATTCAAGAGTCAATTCAAGAAGCTGGTAATTTTTATTTAAGAGAAGGATACAAAAAAAAAGAGCTGGTTCCACACTTTATGTGTTTGCCGCTTGCCCTTCAATTAGGAAACAATAAAAATGAAATTAGATTTTTTACATTTGTTTTAACTTTTTAGGTCGTGCAATAAAGGATGCTTCATCTGAAATAAATAAACCATTAACACAAGCATCAAATATATTGACTGATGTATATAAAGATTTAGTTACTGGTGATCATTATATTAAAACTTATAGTGTATATAATTATTATGTTGGTCTTGTTATAAGTTCAATTTTATTATTGATTTTATTATGTATTGTATTTGGTCTTATGTGTGGTATATGTGGCAAACGACCAGATGGTTATGGTGATGATTGTTGTAATAAAGGCGCTGGTTCAAGATTTTTGATGTGGTAAGAAAAATTTATTTGGAAACAATTTAATAACAACATTTGTAACATAAAACTAATGAGAATTTCATCTATTTCAGTGGTGTTGCCATTATATTTTTAACAATTTCAGTTTTATCAATATTCGTATTAATTTATTTTGCTGCTGGTTTAATATTACATAGAACTGTTTGTGTACCTTTAAAGTAATTGACGTTTTTTTTTTAATTACAGTGAATAAAATGTTTATGTATATATAATATATGTTTTTTTTTTTTTATATCAATTTAGTGATCCTACAGATGAATTATTCAGTTATTTTGATAAATTTATCAATTTAAATGACAAACTATATCCTAATAATGTTCGACAAAAATTAAGTAAATCACCACTTACAGTTTCTGAAGTAATAATTGCTTGTCACGAAAACAGTTCCATTTATGAAGTAATTATTTAGTTATTAATCTGAAAAAATATTATTTATTTATTAATTTATTTATTTTTTATTATTAATTTAGATGTTACAATTACATAATATGTTTGATATTGAGAAAGTACGGGACTATCCTACTACATATGGTATTGCGGGAAAAATTACTGATTTATTAAATAGTATAACTGTTGACACAAATGTAGAACTTATGTCGGAAAATTTTAATAAATCAATTGATCGTATACTTGAATCTGAATTGAAAAATTTCCATGCTTATAGATTCACTGATAATGTAAGTATATAGTTTCAAGTTATTTAGCATAATGAATTATTATAAGATTTACCAATGGTGAACATGATGATATTCATAATATATATAGAGTTCTCGTCACTGTACACATAAAGTTGCAACTCAAAATATTATATATAATATAATATAATATGCGGCAATCATCTAACAACCAAATCGAAATCGAACAAACTGACGTGAGGAACAGTTGTTTATAATTAGTTTGATTAATGTCGAATACTGCTTGAATTAATTACTACCATATTATTTTCATTTGAATGCATTATATGAGCAAGTATTGTTGGTGCCCTATGTAATCAAATGTATTTTTTAACATGTTACACAAGAAAAGTATTTTTCAAGGTAGACATAATAGAACAGGCATTTTTTTGTATACGATTAATGCATTGCCAAAGCACGTTATTACCACTATATTCAAATGTAACTACCGAATTATTGATTATTAAATTCAAGTCACATTTCAAAAATTAATTTCTCCTCGATACACTTCAATCGTCTTTAAGAAGAAAACTAGCAAATATTAACAATAATTTTACTGTGTACGTACCTAACATCAACTAAGACCTTTAATGGTATATGCATTTGTTGATTGATCTTCATAGAATTCGTATCCTAAACGGTTAATAGACATTTATTAACTGCAACCAGATGACCAAGTAATAGTTAGAAAATTATTTAGTTTCTTTTCTAAACTGCCAACTTTTTATTGCAATGTAATTTACTCCTTTTTTTCCAATGCAATTTATATTTTCTGATAAATTTTAAATTTTACAGTTAAATGAAACAATTACAAGATATAATTTGAATATTATTGCTGACAAATTAACAGAATTATCGGACCAATCATCTGAAATACAGGGTTTGACTGATATTCGTATAAGTTTACGAAATCAAGCACTTCATTTGCGAACGTATCAAATAAATTTGGTTACACCTATGACCGATCAATCAATTGAAATGATGAGATTAGCTGATAATTTGGAGGAGACATTAAAATTTAATATGTCTTCATTTACAGACGCTATTGAAATTTTTAAGAAAGAAATTAAAGATGCAGAAATTTTTATTAAAGAAAACGGTACGGAATTTGTGCGACAGGTAATTGAATATAAATATTTTTTTCTAATTATTTTTATATTTACAAAAAAAATATTATTTTATTAATTTGGAAATTTAAAGGCTGCAAGTGAATTAGTATTTAGTTTAAAGGAGGAAATTGTGAACTATTTAAATTTAGTTGTTGATAAAACAACTTCAGAAGTTGGAAAATGTGGACCATTATCTAATGTTTATAAGTCAATGATTGTAGCAGGTTGTAATCGTATAATTGATCCATTTGTAAGAATTTTAAATATTTGCATTTACTATATTTTTAGTTTAATCATAATTATTTTATTTCTTTATTTTTTTTTTCAGAATGGATTTTGGGCAGGAGTTGCTTGGTGTATTTTATTATTCTTTCCGACAATTATATTATGTGTTAAATTATCAACATTATATCAGAAATCTGAACCTTATCCTGGTCAACTGGTTGAATCGTAAGTATTTAAAATTTTATTTATTATTCTAGTTTTATTTTGTTATTTATTGTATACTTTATAATTTTAAATGTAATGATATGTTGTTTTAATCGTTAATTATTTGTGATAAGAATTTAATAATTTAAGTAATATAATCCATTAAATAATATTTTCGAGACTATTATATTGTAACGTAATTACTGGAAATTGACAGATAGACAATACTGTGTTCAATCGATTTTCTCGTTAGTATTTGGATCAATTTTTAAAATTTTCTGTAAAATTTTATTAACCTATTGAAATTGATTGATATAAATTTTACTGTTATGGTAAATATCAAGAAAGATGATAATGTTAATTGTGATGTTATTGTTATCAGATAAATCAAAATATGTATTTGTTCGTGCTATTTGTGTTATATAAAAAAAATAATACTGCCTATGCATTTAAAAGTAAATATCTTTCTATAATTAATATAATAATGTTGTCTACTAAAGTTTGGAATACATAATGATATAAAATATGTAATAATGGTAACCAGAAAGTTTCTTCACTTCACTCTGAAGTATGTTTCAGTATATAATTTTTCAATTTGAAACAATATACTCGTGTATCCAAATGAATTCACTTCGAAATTAAAACAATTTAAAACATTTTAACTTAAATACACAAATTATTTATTCCACACTATTGGGTCGCTATGAATAGTATCCGGTTAACCTGTTTGGTTTAATGTTATCTTGAACTTATCATTAAATTTATTAAAAAAAAAAACAAAACAAAAAACAACATAATACACATTATTAACTCCATTTATTAATTTGCATATAATAATATTTTAATACATAACTCATTGTCCGCTTTGCTCATAGCTTTTTCTTAAATAATTTTTCAGTGAATATTTATATGATGCATACAGCGAAAGGGATAATGTTCCACTTGCCAAGTAAGTACTACAATTACTCTTTTAATAAAACATTCATAGTACATTAATGCTTAGTAAATTTTGACCATAAAAATTCTAATATAACGTTATATAAATACTATAATACTGTACATTATGATCAGTCGATAGATTTTTAGGCCAAGAGATTATAGTTCCTGCATGTGTATTCGTTCGTCTTTGTATGGCCCTCACTATGTATATCCGTCCGTCTGTCAGTCTGCTCTCACGTAAGTCTATATGTCTGTCTTATATCCGTCCGTTTTTCTTGTATACCCGTCCATCTGATTGCATGTCCATCCATCTGACTGCATGCGCCTCCGTCTCACTACATGTTCCTCCGTCTGACTGCATGTGAACTTTAAATTTAATACGGGTTCCGTATTATAAATGTCTAAAATCGAATTTCGAGTGATTGTTTTTTATACACACAGAGCTAGAATGTCTTATGATGACGTTACGCATTAAAGGCTTATAAGGCCATAATACGGTGTTCTCTTGCCGTTTACAATATGCATGCCACATCAAATGTGAACACCATCAATTAAAATTGAAATTTACCAACTGGAAAATGTTGGAATAATTACAATTATAGTTATTTATTTGATTGCTTCAGTAGTGAAATGGTGAAATATCCGACTACCTAATTTGTTGTTGAGGTACGACAATCAAACACCAGTACTAACATATATCTTGATCGAGTTACCGAAAGGGATGGGTTTAGTAACCTCGATGATAGTCGGCCGGCCAATCCATTCGTATTATTATTCAAAACCGGATATAATTTCTTTATTATCATTATAGATACTGTGCGAGATAAATTCATATGATATCTTTGGTATTTTACTTACATTGTATTATTATTCTTTTTCTTTCAGTGGTTCCAAAAATAAACGACGAAAAAAGAATGAAAGACGGAGAAGTTCACGTGATAGACGTGGTGATTATTATGAAGATTCGGGATCACCACATGGACCACCTTCGAATGGACCAAGAGATGCTAGATACAATGATATGGCGCCAAAGTGAGTAACTTACAAATTTTGTTATTTATTGTTAATTTTTTTTTAAATTAAATTTCAAATTTTACTAATAACATTATTATGATAGAAACAATGTTAATTGAGTCGAATTGGAATGAATGTCCGAATTTATTTGATTTTAGGTGATGTTTTTTTGTTGCTGTTTTACAAAGGCAAAATTTCAATACTTTGATTAATTCATCAGCATCATCACAGTTGACTTTCCAGTTTCCACGATGTTTACTTATCTGTGTAACTAAATTGCTACGATCATAGAAACTTATATTTATCGTCATCTCACCTAATTTCATCTTGAATAGGTGCGATCTCTCGTTCTCATGTCAATTTGTTAAATCGGCAACTAGGCTTAAAGGCATTTCCAAAATATCGATGTTTACTTCTAATCGATTATTTCAGTAAATTAGTATGTCAATACTTGGAGGCAGTATTCTTTCTACTAGATCTTAGGCGGCAATTTATTTCATACGATGATTTTGGTGTCGTGATACGTGATATTCATTGACAGTTCGCCATCTCTTATGGCACTGATTTTTTAAAATCATTTTCACTGATTAAGAATAGATAAATTAATCTCGAATCGTCATTGTTTCTACTCTTATTTTGTTGATGATATTTGATTAAATTATATATATAATTGCAGTTGCTTATAGGTACATTGCAAGAAAATTATATCACAGTCTTGCTCTACATATTAACTAAGTGATTTATCTTGCTCAAGCACTTAGTATATTGGTCTCAAGTCCAATACTTTTTTATGAATTCAATAGAAACGTTTAAATTATTTTTAATTTATTTGTTTAGTCTCATTCACCTTTTTCAGCCCTTGAACTCCGAGAGATTTTATATATGCTAGCCATGAATAACTTTAGTTCACCATTGACAACTGATTCTTCATTATTCTACTACATTCATAGGTTACTAATTTTCCCTTAGCGCTTTAACTCTAGGTATGATTTAGTCGCCGTCGCCTCCTAATATCTATTAGAGTTTTGGTTTCGTTGAAGTTATGAATTAAAGTTTTTAATATAATTTATGTATTTATTATTTTTTTTTAATTTTAGGTTATTGATTGAATTATAATCATTATTATAAATTCATTATACAATTTTTTAATTCTATTATGTACATATTCAACTTTGAGGTAATTAAATTGTGGTCCTTCAAACTTCATCTGTCTTTCTTTATGTAATAAAAATGTATTTGTTGCAGCTACTGCTAGCTAGCATACAAATATACAAATTAAATATTATTAATAAAAGCGTCTAGTTTCTAAAAAGCTTTTAATATTTTATTTTATTTTTACTATACTTATTTATGACACTGCAAAATATTGTAATTTAGCATTAAATATCTTTGTAAAGGACGTAATTATACAATTTGTTAAAATTTATTGTTCTTACGAAATGATATTAATTTTATTGACATTATTCCAGGACATTTTTGGAGCGGTCCAAGATCTTTACAGTCTGCTGTTTTCATCTGTCGTTGTCAATGAGATAGAACTCAATAATAGTTTATATAAGCGGTTTTTATGATATAGCGAAAATATGGTACAAATATCCTGGCTAATTGCTAATTGTAATATTATTTTTTTGATTGCCAATTAATCTACACTTTATACTTTGTGCGGACCGACATATTAGTATGGTTGGACCCTGTACTTCTCTGTAGACAGATAAACTATTATTTAATTAAAGTAGCATCAATACGAATACTGTGAGATCAATTATATTATATTATTATTATATAACCGTAAATTGTTGAACATTAAAAACGTTTAGAGATCTTTTAGAATTCATTTTTCATATATAGCTGTATGTTAACAATTCCAAGACAAAATGTACCATATTTTTATAAAAGGATCTATACCATGATTTTTAGTTTACTCCTATTATATAGATTTTTCAGGCTAGGCAGCACTTTAGTTTTATCTAATGGAATCTGTTGAAAGCATATAGTATTCCTTATTTCGCTCTTTATATCTTAACAATTTCTCAATGGTTCGAAGAAGAAAGAAGGATTTTTGTCTAATAGATCTGAATGATTGTTATGTTTTATGGAATATATTCATATTTTCATGTTATATTCGTTAGTCATTTAAATAGTTTGTTAGCCTATTTAAATTTTTCCGCTCGAGAAAATACTATTGATTTTTCTTCAGGTTTCGGTATTTGTTATTGACCTTATTACGACCAGTACGTAATTCAACACATCGTTAGATGTGATCAGTTAGTTTTCTGACTTAATGATAAATTACATAAAATTGATTCCAAAATTCAATAACGAAATCAATTCCTTCTAATTTCATTTTTTGTAAATTAAATTGAAACAAAATAAATTGCTTAAATTATTATAGAAAATTATATTGAAAAATAAAAATTATATTATATTTTCAGTGGTAATATTTATCCGTCTTTAGCTGAAATGCATGATTTTGAAAATGTTACTTCTACTAATAATAATAAGTTCAACAAAAACATCAATGCCAACAATAATGTCCACAATAACGACAGGTCTAATAAAATTTATACAATTTCTAAAAATCCACCGTCTCCTATTAATTATCGAGGTTCAAATGATTTGCCGAGGTCATTAGCTAATCCACATGGCTATAAATAATATGTTTGTGTTTAATTATTTAACATACACAGGTTTTTTTTTTTTTATTTTTTAATTTATTCCAAATTTCGCTTATGATTTTCCATTTAATAGAAATATTCATTAATACCACTGTGTTTTGGTTACGTTAAAGTTAGCTTGCAATTTTCAACAATAAACCTGCATAAATAAATCGTATGTGTCATAAATGTAAAAGTATCAACAGGGAATTAACTATACATGAAAATTATTGTGATGTTCTATCATTTTATTAATGTTATTTGTATTAAGTAATGTTTTTATTGTAATTTGTCAGAAAATATAAATTATAGGTTTTGATAGACAGGTAGAATATGGGATGTATAATGCACCTATCATCATTTATTGATCATCGTCGTAATTAGAATCTAATTCGAAAAAGTACGTACACGCGTAACTCATTTAATATTCCCTCTGTATACGGACTTTCTCGTCTAATTTTCTAGTTTATTTATTACACTCTTAAATTGTGAATTGAAACCAATAGAATAGATTCTTATTGTTTATTATGCCATTTGAAGCTATTCACATAATTGACTTCTACTGCTGTATTCTTGTAATGTTGAAATCAAATAGTAACGTAGATATAGTAAAAAAAAAGATACAAATGTGTTTGTGATCGCTAAAACTATCACTGTTCCAAATTTATTTATTAATTTCTACAGTTATGTATGACTTAGCATCTTCGATATATGATTTCGTAACGAATATTAATTTAAAGCCACAACTATAGAATGATTTTATCTTGGAACATATATAAGATTCACATATATTCAACGGTGCTCCTGCAGCGACAACCCTTAGGTACAGAATTTAAAAACGAATCTTTCTTATTACAGATGATGATCAAGTTGTCAGTCACATAGATTGAATGGAGGGGATTTGTGAATTTTTGGAAACATATATGCAGACCAGACAGAAAATTTCTATCGCCTTCACTTTACTCCATCCCTTTCACTTCACTCCATCCGTTTCCACTGGTACTAGGCACTTTCTTTTTTTTTTTTTCGTTCGATCCAAGGCCATTTGTTGACATTTCTCGTGCAATTAAGTATTTCAGCAGTGCGAGATTCA
>JANSTX010012556.1:0-11209 GCA_027564355.1 Penthetria funebris
TATATATATAAAGTACTCAATTTGTGTATAATTACTATATAATATTTCAAAGCTTAATGTATGCCAAATCTTCTTCCTCTTCCTCTTCTTCTGCTTCTTTTTCTTCTTTGCCTTATTTCTTATTCAGGGTTTTTCCGCCTGCTTTTTTTTTATCTATTTCTCCACAAGTTTCTGTGTTGTCAATTGTCACCCTTTGCATTTAATTTATTTTATTGTAGTTGTTTCGAATCACCGATAACGAAGTATAGTTTCCAATATTTAAAGTCAATTTTACACTTTTTTACATGACCGTGTACTTTTAATCTGCAATTGTTAAACTGCCTCGAATATATATAATTGTTCTTAATATGGTTTTTCAATTTTATCCCATTTATCTTCAACATTATCTATCAACATTACGAACCGTAAGTCATTGCTGATGGAATATCATTTGGTGATGTTTTTCGGTCACATAAAACTCTGGAACTCCCTCTCCTACTACATTTAAGTAGTGTAATTAAATTAATGAGAATTTATGATTTTTCCAAATTTTTGTATATGTTCATGTAACGTGTAACTTTTAATATCAAATTTCATGTCAACGATAAACTCATCGATTTTTATTTATTTTTTTTTTTTTGTTTTTTGAATGCTTCACTCTTTAATCATAACATATAAACTATAAATGTAGTTATGTGGATAAAAAAAAAGGGTGTGTATACCATGAGATTTAATCACCCTCATTACTCTAAAAACACACCTTTAATTATATTATTAAATGCAGGCAGACCATAATAGAAAAGTTAAGTATTTTGGTTCATCGTTTTATTTAATTCATTTTTGAATTTGTTAATTCAAAAATAGAAAACCATTTTTATGAAAGTGACTGTAAGGGAGTCAGAAGAAGAAATTACTTATATACATTTTCGAATTTTAAATGTTTAATTGTGAAGAAGTTCCAAAATTCTATTGTTATTTCTTGTCAACAATTTCTGTCACCTATATTTTCAATTTAAAAGGCATAGGAATTTCTTCACATCATTTTTTACTTCAATCGTCACGTACAAGAAAAGATGTTATTGATTATTCAAACTGTTTTCAATCTTTAAAACATTAGTTTTACAACTTGGATTTTTATTTCTTAAGTCGATCCAATTTCACTATTCTATACCTGATGTACCAAATCCTCGAATACTCTATTTTCCTAAAGTAGTTCCAGAAGTTCGCGAACAAATAAATTACGAATGTTATTGTTCTGGGAATAGATTACTAAATTTTCTCATTATTATTCTTCTTGCCTTATTTTTGTCCACCCATTCCTACATATTTAATGAGTATACCAATATTAATTCGGAGCATGTGTTTTTTCTTTGTTACATAAAGTCTATTTAATATGTTTAATGCATTCCTTATTTCTTTGTAATTTTTTATTTATACTTCATAACCCGAATGCCCAGAAATCCACGTGAAAAATAATTGATTCCCGTCTGTAAGTTGATCTGGTAGATTATACCACCAAAAAACACTGACTAACTATTTGATAATTGTGTTATTCTTTTGTTTTGGATCCATCAGTATACTATATAATCTGTTCTTTTATTTTATTTGTATCTTATTCTTATCCTTCTCTTATTTCATCAATAATCATGTTGTTATTGAACATCTTGTACATAGTTTCACTCAAATTAGAAACTATAATGTTCTATATTGTTCCAAGGATCTTCCTTGCACTTAAGTGAAATTACGACTGAAAATTTTCAAATTGCATCAGAAATGATTTCTTGACAATTTCTTTTCTTAAGATTTCGAGGGCAAGTTTTATGATGGTAAAGTTTGAGGGAGTGAAACCACATACATAAACAATTTACTGTACAAATGGGATTATTAATAAATTCACAGAAAATTATAGAATGGTGGCTGGTGCATGGCAAATTATTATACAGTCAGTTTTCTTAGCAAAAATTCATGCTATTGAAGGTGCAAATAATAAAACAAGAACAAAATTATAAACAAGCTCAGCCATTGCCGGACTGTATTTGAATCAATGACTTAAGTTGATATTAATTCCAATTTTTTTTTATTAATGCCTGCGCGAAAATATTAAATAGACTTGGTGTCCGGCGTAACATGATCAATTTGCAATGAATACCTTTAGTTACTCTATCGATAAATTAATCAAAATGCATCATAAATTGCGTTTGTCCTACGGGAGTCCCAACTGTGATCTAAATAAATTTTTCTAAAAAATCACGCAATGAGAATGTTCAAAGATTAATACGGAGAGGAGATGGAAACATTTTCTTCAATTCAAGTACTCCAAAAGAATAATTTTATTTGCAAACAAGACTGGACACGACACCTTTTATGTGACTGTTTCACACTAGTAAACAGTAAATGCTTGGTATTGCTAAAATCAAGTAAAATATGGGATACAAATGTGGCATAATTTCTTAACTTTTATAATGGTCTTCTGTATACAGGTGTCAAATTAACCCTGGTTATATGGACAATGTCTTAACATATTTTCATTAAAATTTCTACATTACTATAATCCATATTCTAAAACATAATTCAGGATACGTTGCTATATGTCGGTTTTTTTTTTTTGTGTACTAGTCTAGTCACTATTGTATAGAACTTCGTTCTGATGTTCTATGATATCAAATATGTTTTTTTTTATTCTCATACTCATTTTATTAATTGCTTAGTATTTTTCAAAATTCTGAAAATATTCAGTGCTGTGTTAGATATATAGAAATGTTGTATTTAAATAGAAATAATGTACATGGAAAGTATTGATTTTTTTTTTATTATACTAACTCGTGGCTGTGGTTAATTTTATGATATAAATAGTATGTAGAAAACAACTGTTTATAATTTCAAAATTTCTATATAGAAAACTTATATAATACTCATCACTCGGCATTTATAATCTTTCTTCAAGGAAATTTTTTGGAAATGAAAATCAATTCTTGGCAAACAAAGACTTGTTTATAGCCCTTAGTGTACCTTATAGACAGACTATTTTACACAAGAAATTTTAATACTATTTATTTTAAAAGATTTTTCTAATATTATTTACTCGGTATTGTTATCCCTAAATTTCTTGAGAAATATACATTTTCCACCATATTATTATGGATGATGTAGAATTTGAGTTGGAAAATAGTCGTCTGAGACGAATATATTTGTATTATATTTGAAAATTGTTTATTAATATGCTAGACAAGTACAAGTTTGTATGTACCCAATATTTATAATGCATGATCCTGTTTCAAATATGAATATGATAGGTATTTCTTTATGCTGGATGAATTTACGAAAATGTTAACTGAAAATTCTAATATAAACATAGACCATGAGTACATGGTTTAGTGCTTTATATTGATGAAAAGAAATTTGGAAATCTATAGGTAGAATGTTCAAATTGAGAACTTTAACGGTTTAGGCCCAATATCTATGCGAGGCATGATTTTCTAAATTCTTATAATTGTTAATTGTTGCTTTCATTTGTGCAATTTTAGAGTTATTAGTTATCACTGCTGTTCTATATGAGGGTTGGTAAATTTATTTATTAATCCAGTATTCCTACTAAATATTTTGTTGTTTGAGATGGACAGTATTTTTAGAAAACCCGAAATTTCATTACAGATTTGCTGCCAATAACCACAGTTAAACATCTCTATTGCTCTATATTGCTGACATTTCATTGATTCTAGAAAGTTCACACAATCTTCGTAGTTCTAGCCGAATTTTAAAGAGTTACTTGCTTTTAACCTAAGGTGCACATTTGCTTGATATATACCATGTAAATCCATTGTGACATCCCGAATTAAAATAGATGTAACCATTCCATCCTATTTATTTATATATGTATATTATAAATAAGTATATATATCTTGTTTTTTTTTTTCGGACGTGACTCACTTAGTCAATTATTTTTTCATGATTTTTGTCTGCAATATACTCCTCTAGGTTATATTTTATAGATTTTTATATAATATTTTATTCAATATATCGAAAACGACATTCTAATTTAATTGTCTATACTTAAGTTTTTCTTCATAAAATAATAAAATATTTATATCGACTTCTAAAACTAGAACTAAATAACAGAAGAAAATAATCTAATAAGTAAAATGAACTTATTATTTATTGATTTATTTGAAATATTTCGGAAATATTAATTCAAATAGGGGTAATTAAAAGTTTATTAAAATATGAGTATTTTTCTATACGTGAAGGATGGTTCAAATATTTAAGAAATGGCCAATATATAGGAAAATCACAATTTTTTGTATTTACTAAAATAGGTGTCACGTCACTCCTCGGCTTTGTCTGAACCAATTCCAAATTTTTTTTCCAACAGTAAATACGTGTTACAATATACGAAATGAAATCTGCATCGACTGTCTTGGGTTAGATTACCAGTTGAAAATATCATACAAAAGTAATGAATGAGATTATCTCAATTAGCACATCCAGATCAGCAAAGTTACTTTACAAATAGTGAAATCATTCACTATATTTTTCGGATTTAATATCCGTATCCATGTGTCTTCTGTCACAAAAAAGAAAAAAACAAAATACTTGGTGTTTTATCGATTTTTTCTTATTTTTTTTTTGAAGGCTTCAGAAAAATAAAATAGAATTTTTGGACTTCTAAATTCGGTTCAATTATTTTCCCTTGATCTTTTAGCTCTTGCCATCTACAATTAGTCACGAATGGGGAGTGACTCCGACTATCATTTTTACCTCCACGCGGTTTTCATCGGTAACGCGATTACCATGTCAATAATGGCGTATAGCCAAGGCTTGTTTGTCAATTAATATCTCAACAAAATACTAAGTAGCTGGGAATTTATGCGTCACTCTACAGAAATATTAAAAATAATATTTAATATTTAAATTAACCTTTACGTCCAAAGGGCGTAAAGGTTAATATGAGCATTACGATGTTAATTTTTCCTTTCCTAATATGCATATACGCGCTTAACATCAAATGTGAAATAATTGAAATTTGCTAATATGTTAAAGCTTATTTATACACACAAGTTTTGATCCTATATATGTTCTATTATCCTGTAATTGATTGTGACAAATTTGAGCATATAACATTATGTCACGTACATATTTTACAATTTTCTTATTGTATAACATTATTTTATGTTTATTAATTATAATTATAAGCAAAAAATAATTCCCTTATTATTATATTATTATACATAAACTAATTATGATGGTCCCTTTAGAACGGAAAGCAATTGGAAGCACTTAAATTAAAATGCTTACGTGAAACTTACCGCATATACCCAATTTTGAATACGTCGTAATAGAATTGTATGTAAATAAAAGAAAATTAATTGTTTTAAATTAAAATAAATTTAACTATATCATCATGATGTATTATCAGAATAGCTCATCTTATACTAGATTATATTGTAGGTAAATACACTGAACCAAATGGTATCAGATGGGGTCCGACTAGTCGCGTTAAATATTATATTGACTTTTTAAATAGAGTAAACTGAAAAAGGCATGAAGATAAAATTAAAACTAATAAAGATTGCGATAGATGAAATGAAGGAGAGAACTTCCAATATTTGAGAATTTTAAAAAGTTGGTGTTGTTGAGATAGGTGTCGCATTCAAATCAACAAGGTACATCTTTCACATACCAAAAATTTTCTGAGCAAACTGAAAATCAAATGCAAATGAATTGGTTGCACCTGGCAGATCTTGAGACTCTGAACAGGCTTTGAATGAAATTGGAATTTTATAGGCCATACAATGATTAGTCAGTGTTATTGAAAAAAAATAAGCCTTAGTTGTCTATGAAAAATAGTGTCGGAGAACATTAATGTAGGAGTATATAGTATTAGTGATAGGAGTTTGACGCTAACGTTACTGATCATATTGCGAACTAAAAGTGGTTAGTTGATCATCAGTGGTCCTACGTGAAGTATAGGTTGATATTATGATGTTTAGAATCAAATCAATATAATAACCGCTTGAATTTATCTAGTCGCCAATGCATTTTTTCTTCATTTTTCGAATCTTTTTTTATCAATAACCAAACTCTGTACAAAAGGGATGTGATGTTTTATTAGATATGGTACTTCTACTTACGTATTGTTTGAGATAGAATGGAGTGTCAACTAATTTAGTAAGAAGTGCAGATCCTTTAAGAATAACGGTTTACCGGATGTATTTTTTTCTCAAAAAAAATTTTTTTTATGTAAATAAGAATGTTTCCTAATTTATATGTTCCTTTGTTTTTTGTCTTAATATTTATTTCAATTAAATTATTGGTAAATATAAAATTTCATAAATTTATTTGTTCCCATAAAATAAAATCCTAAATAAAGAAATAAATGTGTTATTTTTAGAATGATTTTGTTTTTTTTTTTTTTTGTAATTTGACTCAATAAAATTAGGAAATTGTTACGCTCCATTAATATATGCTGCGATGATGCATCTTCTAAATTAAATTTATTTATGTGCCTACCTACTAATAATTTTAAATTGAAATGGGCACTAAGTATGAATGTTTAGGATGATAATTTCATATCGTTAATGTACTCAGGAAAATTGAAGGAGATACACACCAAGCGCGGAATGACTTATTTATTTAGCTGTTGATGTAGATTTAGCCTTCTTGACGAAACGATGCATGGCATAATATTTTGATTATGGTTTAACCCTCCGGGTTCAATTGTAATATTTTGATTATGTTTGAACTGTGTATAACCCTTCGGTTTCATAAAGTAATAAATTTTGGACTTACAGTTGCATTACAGTAACGAACTATTTTTTTATTATGGTAAACTTGCATAGGTATGACAGATACACCAATTTATAGTAAACAATTGTTCTTTTAAAATGTACATATAAACTTGCCAAAATCTCGAGTGTCGAGTGTCGAATACTTCAGTCAATACTACAAAGTACCCACAAAATTTTTCTTTTTAATTCTTTCCTCGCAATACCATACAACCAGGTCACATAAGTTAAATAAACTTAGCCTAATATGTCATTGTTCCACCTATTTATTTTTATGTAATTTATAAAATAATTGCTTCCGGCTGTAATCAAACAAGAAATTAAAATCAGTTTTAAAGAAACTATATTTTATAAATTTAATTTTATTAAGCAAAATGTGTTGCAACGACAATGTAACATTTCATTTTTTTCTTTTTCGATTTGTTAATTGAGAAAATAAATTATTAATTGAAATAAAATAATAATGAAAAATACGAGTAATAAGTAATTTAATTTTGCAAATATTTAAGTGAATTTAGTGTGACTCACTCATTATGTTGGTTTTTCTTTAATTTATTTGCATTTATTGAAAAAATGTAAAACAAAGTTAACATCATAAATAGGTAAATGAGTAAATTGCTTTTAATTACAATAAAAAATGGAAAAAAAAATTGCAATTACTGTAATGAGAACTTTAGTTTTATTGGAACTGGTATGGTTACAAACAACGACTAAGTGCAATGAACTATGAGTATTGTTTTTTATGTGTTTTTTTACAAAAAAAATAAAGCATACATGAGAATATATGAGTCACTATGTGTTTATATAAATAAATAAACAAAATTGATTTACGATTTTGTCGCAAATGGCATAATTATTGGCCGCACAAACTACATATTTTGCACTCAAAGCTTACGAAATCTTATAAAACTGACAGAAAATTCATGAATTGTACTGGGACAGGCCGTTTCATACATTTGGAACTTAGAAATGAAATATTACTAAAGAATGGTTTCTATATGATTACGATTGTTCATTTATTGTGCTCGTTATGGGTGGGTACGTAATTCCATTTATTATTCTCGTTAAATTTAAAACAAGTCAAGTTTTGTTTTCACGTAAGTTGTAAAGCGTTTGTTTTAAGTACTTTCTTGGTTTATCCAGACGTCACAAACGGTATTTAAAAGCAGTATACACGTGTAAAGTGGTTGAGGTGGTATATGTCAAATGTACAGTGGAGTCATGCATGGCATAATATTTTGATTTGCACGAAGTAAAAATAATCTACTGAAGCTCACTTTCATTTGTATGACAATGTTCTCCGTATCCTCTTCGATTAACTTCCTATTGTTATAAATATTATTTATATTGAACCATAAATTTATAACTCCAATAATTTTCCTATTACATGTTATGCATTTCGGAATTGTAGTCCCATGTGGAAAATTCGTGTTCTGATGGTGAAGATATGGTATACTTCAATAATTTTTGTTATTATATCAAGTCTTCTGTCTCATCTTGGCGTTGCAATAATTTCAAATAATGTGTCTACAAAACAAAAAAAAAAGCAAAAATATATTGTTCTGACGTTTTTTTTTTTTTTTGGCTTCATTTTTGGATACTTATGAACATCATCATCATCTCAATCTTTATTCTGCACATAGTTTACGATTTCTAAATAGTACTTTACATCAATCCACGTCTTACCACTGGTACCAGCCTCTTTAACAACGGTTATTTGTCACTTTTTTTTTGTCGACCAGTTCTTTTATTTTATATTATTTATTGGACACTTCAATGTATGACTGATCCTATTCAATATGCATCTGATAATTGTTTTCATCGCCTCAAATTCTGTCAGACCAGTGACACAACGACGGAGGAAAAGATTTGTTATTTTACCTAAATTTTAACCGTTACTCCATTTTTCACTTGGGGGGGGGGGGTTCGCGTTCAAGGTATTACATAAAGGATTGCTTCAAAAAATCCTTATTTGTAGTATTTTAACAATAGTGCTTTTTCGATAAATATCGACGTATATATTTTTAATATGTTTGTGATCAATTTTTTTTACTGGATATATGCTTTATTGCACTTGTAGGTATTTTCGGTCATACATCGTCGTTTATTCTTGCAAATCAAAATGTAATATTCTTTTGGTGAGGATTAAGGATGGCAAATGCTCTGCAGTACAATTCTTTGTAAATTTTGACTCTGTGTGTCTAACTCTTGTCAGTTTTATTTCTTTTTTAATATCTGACAGCGTTTTACATTCATTCTTATATGCTGAATTTTTATTTATATTTACACATTTTGATCTCAGTGATCTGTGTGCTTTGTTTTGCAATTATTCTTGCACTTAGATTATAAGATAATTGGCAATAATTTACGTATATTTATACAAAATATTCTCATACACTTTTAAATGCTGAAATTATAGTTTCTGACCCCTACTGATTTTAATCGATTATGTTTTCAATGAACTTATATTTTCAGAGTGACAATCTAGAACCTAATAACCACTGGAAGAAGATGCTAATAAAATTTAAATTGTGAATCACATAGACATTGTGGTGCACACTTACATTGTGATTCTTTGAATCATCACCTCTATAGTAAAACGATTTTCAAATTAATCTCTTATAGACAATGTCATGATTAAACTACTATACGTATTTTATTATTCGTGATATTCTGGAGTTTAAGGAATTGATTTTCATTTTCCTTTTGAAGATCAACAAATAGATTTGGATTTTTTTTTTTTGCTTTTGCATTACCTTTAACCAACCAAAAAATCTAATTTCTAGAAACAAATTTATGGAAATTTTATTTAGATTTTTTTTTTTATCAAATATCGATTTTTATTGTCAACAATATATTAAAGACGGTTCTTTGCCACAGATCTTTTGTGACATTTTGTTTCTTTTGGTGCTTTTTTTTTTTGTTTTTCTTACACTTATTGCCATTAATAATAATTTTCTTAATCATATTGGCATTATCATCCATTTGTGTCTAATTTAGTCATTGTCAACGTGTTAATCTCTGGACATTCAACCACATACTGTGACTTTGAAATTTATTGGTTACACATTAAAGTATAACGCTTGTCCAATGTGTGTTGATAGACCTCCTCAAGCAGTTGAAACAAGCAAGTATGAGAAATCTCGATTTTCATTTAAAACCAAAACTATATTTATTTGGGTGTATAGTGACCACAAATCAGACATTTCATCCACATATCTGTAAATGAATTGCTTTCGAGTTACAAGTGGCCAGATCACTTGAATGTGTTGCACTATAGCTACAAATTCAGAAGGAGATTCTGTATACGAATCCGGAAAATAACGTCCCCTGTTTATACGTTAGCAAATGATTATTCTGCCATTTTATTAGACAAATAAATATAGTTTAACTATCATAAGCAAATTATATGTTCATTTATTTTATAAATAGACGAGACTATCGATATTTGTCTATTCTGAAAATGAAACACATTTGAAATACCTTATAGAGATTATGTTACTCTCTATGTCGGCATATACTTTATAAGGAAATAAGAAAACAGAAAATAGTTCAACAAATAAAATTGAACATCAACTTATTTCCATTTCATGAATTTTATTGATGTGAAATCTGTGATTTGATATTTGATATATTCAATAAGTTAATAAAAATATATTCAATCGTAAAAGGTCATTTTTATTATTGAATATCATTTTATAATGACCGTTGTTTGCACTATTATGGATTTCCAGTATTCAATTTCTCTATTATGTCTGTTGTCTTTATTGTATTTTTAATGTAATCAATAATTATCATAATATATTATAGTTACATGTGCATTTTTAGCACATTACGAACAAGTATATGAATAATGCATTTTGAATTTAAGTTGATAAAGTTAAAAGAATGTACGACTCTGCTTAGAATAAATTCTCATGAATGTAGATCTTCAAAATTAGTATACGAAATTACAATCAGAACTATCAGATTTTATTTCTATAGGTGTGTAAATTAATTTCAACTTAATTTTGTTCAAGTCATCTGGATTTTGTTGTCATTGAAAATATTTCAAGGGTTATCCTATATTGAAATCAATGGTTACTTTGAATCATTGTCATAATATTATCAGTGCAATCAATCGTGACAAGATCTTCTTCTTTTCCCTTACTTTAGCCTCGGCTATTCTGTTTCTCATCTACTTTATATATTTCATTTTTATCGCCGAAATAAGATGTTTGTATAGCTGATTTATAGCTATAGACTTTTTTTTTTTGCAGACCTTTTATATTCATTTATTTAAGTTTAATTTATAATATGAATATGAAATGAATTTTTACTAATTTTGTATGTTATTTGATGTTCCATCTTTGTTGCCATTAGTATGTATTTATATGTGTGTTTTTTTATGTTAAATTAATTATTTAGAAAATATCAATTCCTTCCTTACTACTTCAAAGGTCTAACTA
>JANSTX010012567.1:0-18147 GCA_027564355.1 Penthetria funebris
CAATAAAAAAAAAAAAGAAAAGTTAAAATTTCACACTTCACAGACGTGAAAACACTGTGCCAAATCAAAAACCAGAAAAAAAATTATTCAAATTATAAAATTCACACATATAAACTTATTACAAATACAAAATATTATTAATTTACAATATCTATTCTTATTTTTCAATTAATTATCTGAATCCTTTCCAAATAAAATAAAAAAAAATATTTTAATAAATTTTACATCAAAAACACAAATGACGATGACATCTTTCTAAATAAAAAAAAAAAAAAACTATTCAGCACAACAATGGCCGCGATTTACCATGTGAGCGAAATATGTTTTTTTTTTTTTTTTGTAATAATTTAAGCGCGAAAATGAAATAAATTAAGCGCGGAAAGAAAATCATTATTATTAGATTTTTTTCAAATAATAAATTTTAAAAGCGCTATATTATTACATATTTTACGAGCATCGTAATTAATTATAGAAAAGATTATTATTTTACGTATTTCATTTATCAATAATTATAAATTTTGGTTACAAAAAAAAACATATAAACTTATAGAATTAAAGTACATGTAATTAAATCGTGAAAACACTTTGAAAATATTAAACATCAATGCTGTCAATTTGCAGATTTAATTAGAAAATAGATCGAAAAGTGTTATAGAATATAATATGTTCAATTCAATTCAGTGATAACAATTTTATCTTAAATAATACAATGTGTGGACAGTGTAGTTTTAAGCCTATTGAATATAGGTAACGCTGTTGAATAGATAAGTTTAATATTTCTCAGATTATAGTTGATAGAATGCAACGGATACACACATAAGAAAAGCGGTAATCAAGTTGCCAAATATGTGTAACCATATGAGTTTATCTCAGAACTGATGTGTCACAATTAATAAACAAGGTATTTACAATTTTTACATACGATATTTAAAAGATCAATTTCAGTCTCGGAATCGTTGTGGATTCGCGTAAAGAATACATTGTTGAATTCATACATGATAGATGATAGACCATATAAACATATTATTAATAACTATAATTATATATATATATATATATCCTGTTTGTCGACTTTAAATAAGTGGTCTACAGTTTTGATAGCTGTTATACCCTTCAAATTGATGAACATAATTCGCAATCATTAACATACTCTTGAAACACTTGGTTGTATAAAAAAAAAAATCTGTTTTACAATAAAAAGGATACTTTAATAACATGACGATGATTGGTGTGTGGCTGACTAACACACCCAGAATTTCTTCAACCTATAGTTATACACTCCGCGATAAATTGTTGGAAACACAATGACAGGATAAGTCAATTAGGGTGTGTGTTTTCGTGGCCAAAAATATAAGTTTATATTGTCTTGTTTGTAAAATTGGTATATATTATATGTCTCAACCAACAAACTATAAGTATCTGTGGATTATATAACACTCTAAAACTATCAAATTATCCATATTATTAGTCAACCATACATGTTTTCAAAGTATACTGGAAACCAATTTAGCTAAATTACGGCAAGTTTTTGGTTGTACTTTCAGTTTTGGTCTTCGATATACACCACACACAATTGGAAAATTTTTATGTTCACAATTTCGTGCGAATTTACATAAATATTGAAAATCTCACATATTTAACATATATTATAATAAAATATAATAAATGATTATTATTTTTTTTTTTGTAATAATAAATAATATTCATAATATACATTTCAATTTATTTCTTTCATCTTTCATTCATGACATTAAAAATAATATCGTTGAAATCAACAATGTTTTTGTTATTACACACGAAATGATTTTATTTTAAACATAAGATAAAGGCACTATGTGTTATTTCCAACAAATAAAGGATAATTTATTTATAGTTAACAATACAATAAACCGAATAAAGCAAAATTAAATTACGCAATTAATTGATAAACAAATAAAAAACAATCAATTCAGCAGACATATTTTTCAATAAACTGTTGAGTCATCTACCATAATTTCGTGTACTCAACCATAAATTATTTAATGTAGCTGCATACAGCGCACCAAAGTGAATAATGTTTTGCTATTCTGGATGTTTCTTTTTTCTTTTTTGAAAATTTCGTTAACATTAGCATTTTATTTTAATTGAAATTAGTAGTTTTGTAATTAATTAACATAACAATGTGTTGGAGATAAATATAATGTAAATAATTCATGAAATACTTAAGGCTCTTTTTGTTTATTGGTTAATATAAAGTTTTAAAATGATGGTGAACTTTTGCATTCCTGACCTCATGCGAATGTTTCGTATTTCAATTTGGATTTAAATTTAATTAATACTAACAGGTATAATTATATAATATATTTATTTATTTTATTATTATTAAAAATAAAAAAATAAATTACGGATAATTATTACATTTAACTTATTTAGATGCTTCTTTGAGATTGTGTTCTGAATAACACCATCATAACTAGCATTTTAACCTTGCTTTTGCAATATTTCCTATTAGTAAAGCTTAGTAATACTTTTATTTTTTATTTGATTATTATAACATGTTTTATTTCTTGTTCAGAATCATTCGATCTATAATTGTTTATTGACGGCGTTTTGTATGATATGTATTACCTACACCTACAACAAGTTTTAATAGCATTTCATCTGATCAATGAGAAGGATATCGAAATGTATGTTAAATATTAATTCTGAAGAATATCCATACTACAAAGAATGTAGTTTGTTTGATTGTAAAAAAACTAATTACCTTCGTCTTCATCATCAACAGCTATTTTAATCCACTAATATGTAGTCTCCACAAATTCTAGCACTTATTTTGTAATTAATACATTAAAGCATTTCAGTTAAAATATCATACTGATTAAATGTGAGATAATATGAGGTATCAAAGCTGACTAATATTTATGGCGGTTTTTAAACTGTAAGTTTTATACTTATATACGCATTCTTTAATCATTATTATCATCACGATCATGGTAGCATAGTGGTATAAACGCTACACTAGCTAGACCTGAGTTCGATTCACATTGTAGACAAAATTTATTTCAAATTGACAAATCCCTTTTCCCAATGAATGTGCTGCGGTTAAAATAATATCATGTCATTTGGAATTGTATGGTCAATATACTCTTTTCCAACATAACAGATGATAATTATATAAGTGCACATTCTGGGTATTCAAAAAATGAATATATAAAGGGTAAATAGCCTATATGTAACAAGTGTACTTCAAATGTAAAAAAAATATCATCGTCATATTATCTCGACTAGTATTCACTTTTTTCCTCGTATAATCTTTGTACAGCAGCTTCACAACTTCACCTAAATTGCATCATGTTAGTCGGCTACCATTCACCGCACCCCCATTCTTCATATATCGAATTTACTATCTAAATTACGGCAAGGCAAGGTGAAGTATGGTCACCCAATGATGTTGCGACCAAATGAATAACCGGTATTGATAATCAGGGTATGTGTGAGAACTATGGCATGGCATCCACCTAACACACAATAAATAAATTGTTGCAATAATTATACGTACGATATGATAGTTAGAACTGAGTATTTGTAATTAATTTGGAACAAACAATTGGCAGACAATCGTGGAATTTCCAATTTTTGGGTATATGGTGGTGCTACAAACCATGTATATAAGATGACGTATATAAAAAAAATAGGCGGTAGATGTTCACAGTGTTGGCAGTCGACACAAATTTTCATAAATTTATATTGCTTATATTGCAGTCAACCTTTTTATCGGTACTATTTGCATGGTTGCGAGACATGTAAATTGACAAATATTATTATGTCGCAATTTCAAGTTTTGATTAATGAGTGCCTTAGAAATTAAATTTGGTAAAATATAATATCAAATGAGGATTTGTGGAGATTATCGGATTTTGTGGCGATTTACACTATTATCAGACTAAGAAAATGAAATTAAATCGGTAATACACTTAGGCGTCCGGTCAATCATATTACAAGTTATACATTAGACTGGAATCCTCAGCAGTAGAAGACCTAGACGACCAAAAATAACGTCGCGCAAAACCGTCGTTAAAGAGGATGTTACAAGTAGTAAGATGTGAATTAAAGTGTAGGTGCTGGCTTGAAATCGTGAAGAATGACAGTTGCGAAAGTTAAAATTATACCTAGTTGGGATATATTTTTGGTTAATCTATTTCTATATAAGTGAACCTACCCGTAGTAACTCCAATTGCCAGTTTTCATACGTTTTATTAAAAAATTAATCGTTGTTTAGAATTTTTTTTTACAGTTTGTAATGGGAGATCGTTACCTTGATGATTACAAGATGTCGAGTTACATAACTAATGAAATTGTAGCCCACCCCACCTATAGGTAGACATAAGTCTAAAAATTCAATAATCATTTTTTATACATTTTATTGAAAAATCGATCGTTGTTAGGAAAATTTTCCACAGTTTGTTATTGGAGATCATTACCGGGAAAAATTACAAGATAACTGGTTTGCTGGTGAAATTTTAGCATTCTCCTAAACCTACACATAGAAATTCAATAACCATTTTTTTTATACAATTATAGAAATTGTATCTATCCTCCTATGGGTGGAACTCGCCCCTAGAAGTTCAATTACCAGATTTCAAAGTGATATAGCTATAAATTGTGAACAATATATGGCGGTTATTCGTGGATGACATAACACAGAAACGAAGGTTGTGATGATGATGAAGATGATTGAGATGATTGATTAGAAAATAAAATTGTCTTGATAAGCATCACATTAATTTCTTTCGTTGTAAATAGTAAATTATAAAAATTTAGAGATGCATTTGCCAAATTTCAAAATAGACATATATAAACAACGATTGCAAGTTATTCAACCGGATAATAAAGTTCACTTTCACAATTATGAAGGTAATGCAATCGTACTTGCATATTATCAATTTAATATTATTATAATAAAGATAATTCGTTATCTATATATAGTTACTAGTAATGTGACGCAATCGAGCGACTCAACTATCGATACATCAAAATAACGACATACTAATGATTTGTACTATAGAAAAGTACTAATATTTAAAAAAAACGTATATAAAAAATATTCCTAATATATTTATGGATCTCTGGATATTATACCTTCTATTATTTTCTGGTGGGAGTATACTCCAATCTGTTTCATAATAAGGATACATCATAACACGTTTTTATAACTAAACTGTAATTTCACAAATGAATGGCGAAGAAAAATCAATTGAATTTCCACTTATAAATTTATCTTTCCAATTTACTATTTATTGTATATGATCGAACTTTTAGGTTACACACTTAATTAAAATGGAATAAAAATGTTGATATTTTTCTATTTAAATTTCTTTTTCAATTATACTAGTAATTATCGCCATTATTCACAAAAAAAAAAAAAAAACAATAAAAAACCAGGTATAGGTGATATTCGTATATATTAAATACCTTCTTGAATATAACTTTCAAATTACGTACTGAGACCAAGATAAGCCATTTTCTTATCATTTAATTACATTTAGTAGCATTGAAAATTTAGTATTATTTTTATAAATGTCGTTGTTGTTACACGACTCTATACAAAATAATCAGGACAACTTTAAATGTTTTCAGTTAAAATATTACTTTATAATGGATAAAATTTAGACACATTTATGTCTGTGACAGTGATTGTCTATGCTGGCACACATTTCGTTGACGCATTGAGACAAGTTTTGATGATAATGTTCTTGTGGTGTCATTAGTTATGAAAGAAAGGATAATGGTTTGATGTTGACACGTGAAAGCTAATATTGAGAAGGAGAAACATGGTGCTCCAGCGTGGAGTAAAGGTCGAGATGACGTCAACGAAGAAGTCATATGCAGATTGCACAGCACATTCTGTCTTCCATATACATACATAGGTTAAGGGTACCAATATTGTGTACCAGTCTAATGCACATCTCGTATCTCGTTTTGATGTTGTTTTTTTTTTTTTTTTTTTTTGCAAAGTATGTGTTTCTGTTCAAATTATATGTAATGACCATTAAAATACTATCCCTTGTTGATTATATATGCCAATACCATAACCCACCATGACAAACAACCACGATTCATATTTAATGGAAGTCTCTCAAAATTTCATTTTTATGATATCATCTGATCCTATTCGTGTAATTTCGAACATAATAAAAATTAACAAATAATTATGAATTAAATTTTTTAATTAACTCTGATCATTCGTCTATTTGGCGTTTGTTTTTATTGTGGGTGACCGCTTGACACAAAGTCAGTAACTTCCAACTCACTGTGTGGTTGTTCAGTTTGAGCAATTTTCATCAATCTCATTTTCACGGAATCCCATGAAGACGAAGCTATTTCTTACCATTTTATACAAAATAAGGCAGATACACAGCGAATTACGCTAACTACAGAGGATTTAAATGTATTTCACATACCTTATAAATATGGAAAATAATTTCGAAAATAGAACTCAGTGGTCTGATTAATATTTCATAAAATCAGATCGGATTCGTCTAAGGCATATCAATAACTGATGCTATACACACACTTTGTATAATGATTGAAAATTACGTAGAAAATTAGAAAGATCATTACCATTCACAGTGTACTAGTTTTAATTTGGACTTTTCTTTTAATAAACATGAACATTATTTTTCCATATGACGTCCTCAAGGATATCTTGCTTTCAGCGATGTTGTTGACCTGATGAAGAACACTTTGTAGTAATATATATTCTAATAATATGTTTTCAGTATCTATAAGTAACGAAAACTCGGAATAATTTACATTCAATAGGATGCTTAACGTTTTTATGGTAGTTATCAACTAAGATACTCTCAAGAATCAGTCAATTCGTTCTAATTATTATAATCTAAAACAACTGATTTAAAGACATGCTTCTAAATTTATTTCTCCACTGTCTTGTGTATCGTCACTGTTTCCATTTCAACTATTTAAATCAATTTACACAACCGATAACCAAGTAACTTTTGGGCGACCGATCTCGCATGATTTTACGCTTCGACTTTGTAATCTACTACTTTCAATTATTATATTAGTAATAGGCATAATTTTTTAAAAACTGCCTCGATTATAATTATGTTATTCAATGTAACTCCGGATGACCATCTTTGACATTCTCAGTTGTGTGTAAAATCTGCTTTTAACATGCCCAACATTCAGAACTGTAACTTATTGTTATGTTGAATAACAATTTCATAAACACATAAATCCTTTACTTTTGATGACATTTTTCCATCACATAAAATTCCACACAACGATCTCAACCCTATCCAACAACACTTTATACGATGTTGGATATTATCATCGTTTATTGCTTTGTTGTGATAGCTAATCCAAAATTTATAAATTTTTCAGTAACTGATTGTGTATCTTGCATGGGAATAATTAAATGGTAAGAGTATATATGTATTCTGTTTTAGTTTGAGTGATTCGTAGTCCATTTCTATGTTCTTAGTAATTTTAAATAATTTGCATTTGTCACGAAGTTTAAAAATTTTAGTATTTCTTTTTGTAGCTTATGAATAAAACGTTATCATCAAATTCAACAATTCAAATTACAAATGAGTTGTTTAAATCACCTGCTTGAATGATTTGACGACTAAAGTCGCTCTTATTTTTTACACATATTTTATTAGAATCAGAAATTTTAAATCATTTGATGGAGTTTATGAAGTTATGTTGATTTTTCCAATATTTAACTGTTCTATTTCATTCTACTGAAATTTATTGTTTAGATAAGTTTCATAGATAAAATATTTTTTTTTAATTGAATAACATTTTTTTATCATATACGCTTAATTTGATAAAAAAATATATATTTATGTACATATAGCAGTTTTGTATTTGTTAAATATGTTGTTTACAATTTACAATGAATATAATTTATTAGAAGATGTATAGTAAGACAGATTTATCATAAAATAAATAAACTATTAATTGCAAATCATGATATAGTTATTTTGTACCCATTTCGAAAAAATACATTTTCAATTAACTAATTGATGAATGGAGTGGTCGACTATCATCGAGGTTACTTCACTAATCTTTACCTCGGTGTCACTGGTAACTCGATCACGGTATATGTCAGTAATGGCGTGCGTAATCGAGGCTAAAAATATCGGGTTAAAGGTTGTGTTTGTTTTGTTAACCTTTACTCCTCAACGGCATTACAATTTTAATTTGTCAATTTTACGGGGACATAAATATAGGTTGAACAATCTCAAGATCTTAGTTGGCTACCCCATTCACCACGAAACCTATACTTAAATTAATTACACATTCTGCTACTGATTTTCAGATGATCTAATATACTATCTACTATGGTGTATCATTTAATATCGAAATATGTTTTTCATTGACATTACTTACAGTGAGATCTTTGTGAGAATTGAAGTGGAATAATTCTGGAATATGTCGACATACGTATATCGGTCTAACAAAACATTAGCATAAAATTGTTGTGATCTGGAAAAAAAAAACAAAAAAAAAATCATTGATCAATAATATCACATCTACTGCTAAACGCTAGTGAGTTCAAGTAATATATTGAAATATTATAATGTTTAGCAAAACAGACAATTATTATCGAATTGCATTTTTTATTTTGGAAGACTATGATTTAATTGACATTTGATGATAACACATAATGCGTAGGCAGTTCATGGTAATTGTCGACTTAAATGAGAACTTATAAACAAACTATTGGTTTACTGAATTTAATCGCGTGATTGTGCATACACACAATGAAAATTTGTCAGATTGTGCTGATATTATAAATATTCATATTTTGATCGTTTAAAATTGATTTTACTTGTTTAAATTTGATTTTACAGTTAACTGTAAAATACGTGACGAAATACATTTACTAATAATTAAGCAAAAATGTGAATTGATTGATATTGTAATCCAAATAAATGTGTGCCTCAATGAATATGACAATGTACCAGTCAGTGCACAAATCTGTTGTTATGTAAGTAAAATTTCATAAATATCAATTTTATTTTCTGTTTCCTAAAAAAATGGTTGAAAGGCAAACGGCAAATGATCATACAGTTGAATGTGAAATATTGATACACATTTTGTAGACTTTGAACAATTATTAGGTGTTTTCTTCTTTTTGCCGAGCCGGCAAAGTAACCCTTACATTTCTAATTTCTCATTCTATTATTTAGCATTAAAAATTAAATTATCATCATCCTAACATTTGTGCATCATGAGCGCATAGAGCGACATTACGATATTTTAATTTACCATTTATCCAATTAGAATACACAAAAAAAAAAAAAATAAAATTATTATAAAAATCCTTAAAAATATATTTCATTCTAATATAATTTATAATTTCATTCTATATATAATTTAAACATTTTTTTTTTCCTAAACATTTTTAATCATTACTTCTTGGCAACCTTACAATACTATTCCGTTTAATTGCCTCGACAAGCCATCGAATTCCTTAAATTTAAAATACAGTAAAAAATTATTTTTATTATTTGAATTGGATAAAAAATGTATTAAAAATATATTTTTTTTAACCTTCATCTATTCCTTCACCATTTAAAGCTGATACAGGCATTACAAGGCAATCTCTTCGTCCAATATGTACACCGGATTGCTGAAATACGGGTTTAATTTCTCTAACACCCATACAGTCAGGTAAATCTTGTTTATTTGCTAATACTAATAATGGAATGCCTGATATGAAATCATTTGAAATCATTTTATCTGTTGTAATGAAAGGAAAAAAAAAAAACAAAAACAAAAATTGAATATTCAATATGCCCCCCCCTCCTCTTCTCTGGCGTCTCCACCAATAACATATCCAATTTTAACACAAACCGAAAACTTCTTTTGATTCATCCATTCTATCTCTATCATTTGAATCGATTACATAAATTACAGCATGAGATTCTTGATAATATTTATCCCATAATGATTGCAATTCCTGTTGACCACCTAAATCCCAAAAACTCAATCGTATACCATGAATATCAATTTGACCAATATTTAAACCAACTGTTGTGGTTATATAATTTGGATTCATGCCACGATAATTTTTTGTAAATTTTGTTTTGGCCGCTTCTAAGTAAGTCTTGAAGGGTGTGATGTGAATATTTGTAAAATAAAAGAATTTTTGTTAAATACATAATTTATAAAAAATAACCTATAAAATACAAAAACAAAAAAATTTTATACAGTTTTTCCAGCATTGTCTAATCCTAATATCAATACACAATATTCATCTTTCTGTTTTAAATATTTATAGAAACCATGCACAAGTGTAAACATTTTAATAATTATTATTTATTTAGAAAAAAAATGTAAATAAAAATGACATTATGGACGAGTTATATTATAAATGTTTATGAAGAAAAAATATTTACGGAATGTCAAGTCGCCCATCAGATGGTTGCGTAAAGTTATCACAATACAGGGGTAGTGCACCTTTTTGTGACAATTTTTTTTTCTATGAATATGTCTCTACATTGTACAAATTATTGCCTAAAACTGCATCACTATTCGTATTCATAGTTATTAGCTAATATCTAATAATTGTACTCTTCGCGTTCCTTCAATTATTCCTTATTTGCTTCTCAATCAATTTTTCCGTTAGTTTATTGTCGCTTGTGTATTGTCACTATCCTCTGCATTTAAATCAATTTCGAACGATCGATAATCTCAAAAGTGGCTTTTTCTCGTGGTATTACTAATTCTGTTTCTGTGTGACTGATTTGCAGTTCACGTTGGCATTCACTATATAGAAAGCGCGTGCCACATTTACAATTTGTAAATAACATAGTCCATAGAAGCGAATCCTGTATATTGTACCAAAAAGTTATTGCATAACAGAGCTGATAGAAATTATTGCTTAATTCCTGATGCACATCAGCGGCGTTAACATAGTATAACTTAAATGTTTCACAATGTTTTTAAATTATAGTGTCTCGACATTTATATACAAATGATTGCCGTATAACACAAGCTTCAGATACAGTTTGCGATCTCTGTGAGATCTCTAGATACTTAATGAAATGCCTTGTTATTATCGCTGTACTTTTCAATATAATTATAGAAAGTATTTGAATATAGCATCAGTTGTTGAACAGTGCCTTTGACACATCTGAATTGGTTATTCTGGAATGTTAAGAATATTCCATAATTTTTGTTCATACTTTTTATGTGTTTGATTCCACTCTATATTTGAGCAATCCTGTAAATCTCCATTAATTATATAGTTTCGTCTGTAGCGTACCTTCATTAAACCATTAAAAATCAATATTATCCAGATATTTCCAAAGATTTGATGGACTTGTCATCGGGAACAATTTTCTTATTTCAATTTACGTTATTTTCAAGTAAGAGGCATATATCGCCAAAGTATGCCAATTGGAAAATCTCATCATCCTGCTTATTATTATTTTGAAAATAATAGCCATCATGACAAATAATTAAATGTTTTTATTGGTTTCGTCAGTATGTCTATTTAGAGCACACATAACAATCCTTGGATTTATTTAATGGGAAGGAAGTACATGTAAAAATTAATAATTATGCAAAATTCTTGAATTATTCAATCAACCAATCAGAATGTATAGCGAAAATTATTAAAACTAAACACTATTATTGCGTAAATATTTTTTAATTATTTCTCATTATGATAAAAATTATTAATAATATATTATAATAAGAAGCTGCAATAGCAATAGATAAGTTGTGTATTTTTAAAAATTATATTTAAAGCACAATAAGCCTAGTTTCTAGTTGGTCCTCAGTTCTCTACTATACAACAATAATATTTGAATTATTCAATCATAAATTTGTTGGAAACTTACTTTTTATATCGTGAACTGAGTACTGAAAGTGAGTACAACTTTGAAAACATTTCATTTCATTACTGAGTATCATCTATCAACTTTGCTATACCAAGGTACATTATGATTATGTAATAATAATAATAATATTGTCATTTTAAATTATAGCTAATCTTAAATATTTACTAATATTTATAAATTAACTAATTAAGCAATTATTTATAGAATATGTTTTTTAATTATTCTTTAAAACATATAAAGAAAATTGTTTATATTTTGTTACTAATGTACAACATCCAATAATGGTAAATCTTCTCTTCTTCGTTTTCGTTCACATTTTGGACATGGACTCGTTGCATTCAAACAATTTGAATGAAATACAGCACCACATAATTCACACTAAAATATATTTTCAATGTATAATAAAAAATATTTCAATAATTATATACGTTAACACTAACTCGAAATGTTGACTCAACATCAAATGGATACAAAACATTTTCACTATTACATATTTCACATATGAATCCTTTTTGACAACATAATCGACAATCTCGTATATGTTCACGGCCAAAATTAACGGCCCGCTGCAATTGTTGTGCTAAATGTCCCTTTGGTATTAAACTTAAATCGGCCAATGAATATCTATGTATATGTTCATATAAATACTCTTTTGTCCACATTAATTTTTGTAATTTTTCAATAATTGATTCAGAACAAGTAAATAAATAAGCACGTATAAAATTTAATTGTACACGTAATGATTGAAGTTCGGACATTTCATCAACAGCCATATAAATATCAGGATTTAAGAGCTAAAATCAAAAAAACAAAAAAAAATTTGATGTATTATTGCATAAAAACAAAAACCAAAAAAAAAAAACCTTTAAGTCAATAAATGGTTGAAATTGAAATTCTGTAAGAAATGCGGCTGTCTTCTGTGACACAGGATACCTTTTAAAATCCCAATTATAAATTATTTTAGCTGGTATTAAAAATGTGTCCGTATGCATACATGAATTACAATAATAACAGCCATCAAAGGCACAAACACTATAAATAAATATAAATAGTAATTATATGTAAGACAGAATGAAAATAATATAAAAAAAAAAAAAAAAAAAAACGTTACTGTGCTTCAGAAAAACCAATGCCAAGTGGATTTGGACAAGATTTACATATAAATCCTTGATAATCCAATCCCTTCTCACGACCAATTTTTATTAATTGTTCAACTTTTAATTGAAGTTCTTTCAATGAAAATTCGCCGGTTAAACCTTCTGCAAGCATATCAAATTTTAAATCCTAAAATTTATAATCATAAGACCAATTAAAATATGTAAAATATTAAAAATTAAGAATTGGTCATTGAAAATTTATATCACCTCTTCATGATCATCATCATCATCACATTTTTCACTATTACTATTCTTATTAACATTATTATTATTATTTTCCGAATCTTTACCAAT
Source organism: Penthetria funebris (assembly GCA_027564355.1). Taxonomy (NCBI): domain Eukaryota; kingdom Metazoa; phylum Arthropoda; class Insecta; order Diptera; family Pleciidae; genus Penthetria; species Penthetria funebris. The sequence goes on from JANSTX010012567.1 coordinate 13,313, forward strand.
AATACCATTTTCATCAGCAATACCCAAACTACTTTCGAATCTTTCCCAAACATCTTTTAAATCAACAGTTCTTGAATAAATACCACGTTTATTTTGATGAGTTACCAATAAACTATTATAACTATGACGATCAACAATTGATGTTGTTTTCATTGAATTAATTGATGTTGTCATACTATTTGTTTGACTATTGTTTACCATTTGTTTATCTTCGTCATCTGTTGATGACCATCCCATTTTTGATAATATTGAATTACCCATTTCATGTGTTCTTATGTCTACATCATCATTAGATATTGTATTCGTATTTTTTGCTGCTGCTGGTATTAAACATGTTGCATTTAAATCAATTTCTTTTTCTGATGCATTCCCATTATTATATTCATCAACTTTTTGTAATAATATTTGTAAGTGTTCATCTTCATTGAATTCAGATGGTAATGTTATTGGTGCATTTGCAAATGGTGAATTTGATATTGATTGGGAAAATAATTCATTTTTTTGCAATGGTTTTGGTATTGGAATATTTTCTATATTTGTCAGTGAACTGGCAACATCAATGCCAGATGTAATCTTTAAACAGAAATGTAAAGATTTTAAATAAATCTTTTAAATTAATCTATATCTAATTATATAAAAATACCGGACATGATCGTAATGGTAATACATATAAACCAGCCATTTGTAATGGATGATATGTCCATTGATTTATTAAACTTGAATTACAGGGCAAATTGAAGCCCACACATGCTTCTATGCCACCGATCATTTTCTCAGCTAATTCAATACTATCATTGTCACGTAAAAATGCATTTTTCTTATAGTATGAATTTAATGCTGAACTATTTTTACGAATTGATGATAGATATGCAGCTAATAGACAATCATTTAATGATTGTCTAATCCATGAACGACAATAACCGATTTCAGTTGTTATTTGTGTTAATGACAGAATCTATGGATGAATAGAATATAAAATTGTTTTGTATAATAAAAATTTATTTCATCATCACCCACAAACACACACCTGTTTTATAATTTGTTTATGAGAAAATATAAGTAAAACAGGCCAAAAATTTGGTTCCGGTTTCTGATCAATTTCACCAGCAATAACATTTATAGTTTGTTGTAGAAATGAATCCTTTAAACCATGAAGAAAAATTGCTTCAATTATTGTGCACAATGAATTTGTGCAATCAGTTAATTCTAGTTGATATTCTTGAGGGGGAAAAATAAGAAAAAAAAATTGAAATTAAAATTAATTTTTCACATTGGAAAATAATTGTGATGAATAATGTGGTCGACTAACATCCAGAAATTGAACCAACCTATATTTATCCATAATTGACATATCCCTCTGGATATGTCAATTATGTCGCGACGTGGTACTGACCAAAATTATAGGTCATACTGTCTTCTAATTAAATTTGGTGTATAAACATGTCACCCAACTATAACTCGATAGCTTTGGCTGTACATACCATTCTAACGAACTAAATATTTCTTAATATATTGTTATATGATTTTTGGAAGTGGTCAGGTACAGGTAACAGATAGTGGATGGCGTAGTCAAGGTCAAGTTAATGTAATTTAAAACATTGTAAAAGACAATATTTGTAACGTAACATAAAATTATAATACTTCCTGTTGGTAATGTAATGATAGGGAATAAAGTAAAGTGAAGGTACTGGCCACAAACATCTTGAACATTGGCGGTTATTCGTTGATGTCCTATGTTTCTGCATGAACTGAAGTTTGAGTTGATGATGAGAACAATGTAATATCTCATCTCGCTTAGAATGTGTAGTGACAAACATTAAGTTAGTGATATTGCATTTGTAATATGCATTGCGACAGTTTATTCATTCTGTTTTTTTTTTTATAATAGAAGGTTGTAGTATTTTATAATATTCTACTGGTGGGCATTGCCTGCCACTTCACATGTTATTTAAAAAAGTGCAGCTGCAGTTTCTATTATTTATGCATAAACATAAATAAACATAATTATTGTTACCTGGATTAGAAATTTCTTTAACTTCAAATTGAATTTCTCTTGCATTTTCCGATAAATTTGATAATAAATTTTCTTTTATTATATTCTCTCGATTGTTAAATGTAGAACGAACACTATTAAAAAAGGAGGCCATTTATTTTAATTTATGCAAATAATTTATGAATTGATTTAATTCTGGACAAATTTTAATCAATTTTTTTTTTTGGCTGAATTTCACACACGAAATTGCAAAAAAAAAAAAATTATTTATAAACAAATTTTGACAATATCCTCAACCAGTGACAGATACACTGTAAATATATAAAACTTAAAATTTCAGAGTTTCTCAAAGTGTTCAGTACTGTGTCCTGATCTTCATATTGAAGACATTTCTATTGTATTTCTAGCACAATTTTTAAACTGAGTCAGAACATAAATATGTTTTCGCTTCTTATCTCTCAATGTTACTACAGAGGATCATCTCTCTATGATTTAGATCTGTTTTAGCATTATACCATATATTGGTCTCGTCAATTTAATTTCTTCCATACAAAATACTCTCTATCTAATAGATTCTGATAGCTTCTTTTTAATTACAGTTGTTCAACGAAATGAAAAAATCGTCACAATCATCATCTCGTCCTTTTAACTTTACCTCATTCGACGATATCTATGGTTAATAATTAGTTAACTGAATCTGAGGAACCTTCTTCTACATCGTCTAATCATCGTCTAGACTTTTCACAGTACATATTTTTTTTTCTTCTTAAGTTTGTTGGTTTGTTTATGACTTAAAGTAATTACGTGTGATGAACCATATACCGTTTTTATTATGTCTTTTAAGTGGATCGTGTTTTGTTTGATTAGGTCTTTTATAATTTCTGGATAGGTTATTGCTTCTTACTCATGTTATAGAACATTAAGTCGAGTTAAGCGTTAGAAATTCACAAAGTGACAAAAGCATATATTATATATTACTAAAATAATGAAATATTTACCATCCTATGTGTCGTCGTTTTTAATATGATGAATTTCGACGAGAATAGATTATTAGATGCACGTTGTCCTATTTCTATATATCATTTTGTTTGTTTAATAATATATGCAAAGACAGAATATGAATAGAAATGTAAATAACATTAAAATCATAATTTCATTAATCGTCATGTTAAGATTTACGCCACAAAGGCTCATATGGCGGCATTATAACAATTTCTAATATATACATGAAACATTAAATTTTAATCGAAAAATTACATTAGTTTTTAATGTTAAAACATATAGTTGGATTGGCTGAAGAATATAAATGATTTGGTGATGTGTAAAAGTGAAAGTTATCCTGGTAGTGAGATTTATATACACCATATAAGTATCCAAACAGAACATTAAAACATATATTTTAAAATATTGCACAACAGTATTTTTATTTTTTCTTAAAAGTTAAAATGATAGAACTATTAAAATTTATTTTAAAAATCTCATTTAATCATTTAGATAAAAGTTTAACAATAACAACAATTTTATAAAAATTCAATTTCTAAAGTAACAGAAAAAATATATTATTTGAACATTTACTTCCATTATTGTCATACAATTAGTATATTATATTATTTTTAAAAGTTACATAAATTCTTTAAAATTAACTAATATAGTTTAATTTTTCTTTTTATTTTCATTCTTCTTCTGTTTCTTACTTTTTGTGGTCTTCGTTGCAGTAGAACCAGAAGCCGGATATATTACAAATAATGATAATTGAATTAAACTTAATATTAAAATCACAATATTTTGTACAACCATAACACCATTATTTAAACAAAATCCATATAATAGCCAAAGAAATGATACAAGTGCACCGGATGCGATAATAGGAAATGGTAGACCTTCACAACTTTTCTTACGAATTATGTCTCCCTAAAGAACAGAAACCATAAATAATTAATAATAAATTTAAATTATAACTTTAGACACTCTATTTTCAAATACAAACCAAACTCAGAAATGGTGAAGAAACTAAAGCAAATAAAAATATTGTCATTATTAATCCAAATCGAAATTCAATTAATTTCGGATCTTCATATTGTGCGTATGCTAATAAAGCAATACAAAGTGCACCACCATAGCCTAATTGTGCCCATACTTGTGTTTTATTTTTACCCGGTGTAAAATAGTAGAAAATCGTAACATATATAATGTTTAATGCAAAACCTAATAAATTAACTTTTATTGTAGTATCATCTTGTAGAATTGCACCAAATTGTAAAGCCAATATTGTTCTAAAATACATAAATTTATAATTAAAATAAATATATAAGAATATGTGTATAATTATAATTATGGAATTATTAAAAAGAATTATTTACAATACAACACCACCTAAGAATGGTATTATTGAAAATCCAATTGTTGTTCCTTTTTTCCGAATATCATTACAAACCACACCGCCACTAAGAAATTGCACAAATGTAACAATACCAGCAATATTACCAATATTTGTTTTATACGGTTGTAATAATGTTGATATTTGTTGCATTAATTGTTCCATAATTACTAAAAAAAAAATAAAATAAAATAAAATAATTAAATATTTAAAGTTAAACTAAATGAATTAATAATTTGTAAAACAAATTAACTATACTTAATACGTGTTACAACAATCTTGCATACAATTTTAAAACTTTTCTGTATTATTTATTATCAATCTGTTTATTTTGTTGATAAAAATAATTATCAGGCTCTTCTTTGAAACGTTTTTTTTTTTTTGTATTTTTTATTAGTTTATGTAAATTAGATAGATTAAAGAGAGTATATACTTAATGATTAAAAGAAGTCAAATCATTAATCG
>JANSTX010012589.1:0-12546 GCA_027564355.1 Penthetria funebris
TCTGAGATGTTTATTTCTTGGCGTTACATGAACGGAATCAAATACAATAGACCCTTGGAACTTCGTTCCCAGGGCCTTAAAACGAGTACAAATTTGTATGGGAGGCACTTGAAGGAGTACTCCACATTTCCTCATCTTCGAACTTTGGCTCAGAAATCAGATAAAAGTGACACATGTATAATTTCATGGCGATATGTCAGTTCAATCTCAAGTTATCGTGCGCAATATACATGGGAGGTACTCCAAGGAGTAATCCGATTAAGCTTACACTCCCACATATTCTTTCAATTATAATATCAGTTATATATCCAAAATTTAAAGTCTGTATGTATTATACAAACAATTCTAATCTAAAAAATTAAAAAAAGAGTAAAAAGTTTGTATGGGCGGTAATTGAAGGAGTGCTCCAATTTTTCTCATCTTTGAACATAGCCTCACAAATCAGATAAAAGTGACACGTGCAAAATTTCATTGCGATATCTCGACGCATTCTCAAGTTATCGTGCGCACAGAGATGTTTATTTCTTCGCGTTATATGAACGGAATCAAATACAATAGACCCTTGGAACTTCGTTCCCAGGGCCTAAAAACATGTTCTTCCTCGTATTTTCTTTCCCATTCCCATATACATAACGTAACCAACACATTAATTGAAAGATATACGTTATCGAATACAAATTTGTTACTTCTCTCTACATCGAATACACGACGTCACACCATTAATGACATTTTTTTTAAATAATTATTTTATTAAACACACGAAATTCAGATTTTTCCATCATTTTGAAAATTACAAAAGTAGCGTCACTAAAACCACTGCAACTTGTGAACTATCAAATGCTTTATTTGTTTGTTTATAAATAATTCATTTAATATGCCACCAATTTTTTGGTGCACCAAAGAAGCAAACTGTGGCCGGGTAAGGTTATGGCCAGTGTTTTTTTGGGATGCACAGTGACATAATACTCATCGATTACCTTTAAAAAAGGTAACGCAATAACTGGCGCATATTATTCAAATTTATTGGATCGATTGAATGACGGAATCAAGATGAAGCGAACGTATTTGCAGATTAAAAAAATCTTGTTTCATCACAATAACGTTCCAGCTAATTCATCAAACACTACTCAGGCAAAACTACACTACAGAGTGAATAATAGGTTTGATGTTACAGGTTTTTAAATAACTATTAAATAAAACGGAATTTTATAATTAAGTTTTTAGTGATTGATACCATACTATGCGGAGCAAATACGACTACTTTCAAGTCTATTTTACATAACAATCTAACCTAATTCTCGGTCTTATTTCCCGATGTCATTTCGAATATTGTTTTTAGGCATCGTCTAGGTTTATTGGTTAAACACCTTTTTTTTCAAGTAAGTGCACAGAAAAAAAACGAAGCCCGTCAAATCAGGGTATCATATGTGAGATGTTACACCAGCCTGTTGCAGAAGCATATGTTCTGTCGGCACAATTTATATAATTTAGGTACAAGAATGTTCCAACATGTCATGATAACAATCGTCAGCAACTGCATCTTCAAATAAATATGGCACAATTATGACGTTTGACGCAAACTCGAAAAAAGTGAAGATATGAGAAATCTATGAGGCGAAAATGTCAGATTGTGAGAAATCATCATCAAACTTCTTCTGTATATGACGTTAAACTATGCTAAGTAGCGGTTATTTTAATTTTTAATAATTTGCATCAAAAAATTAAACGCAGTAACGCATAATTTTTTTTTATGAAATGTAATCGATAAAATTACATTCATTACATTACTAATGACATACGATTTAATTTTACATAAATGAGTTATAATAAATGCGATAATCGAGTACTTATATACAATAAATTTGCATAAAATATGATTTATGAGTTATGTTTACATTCAAACTAATTTGTATTAACATATTCGTTATTAAACAGTAAATATATTATGTAATAAAAATTAATGAGAGTAATTTAATATTTATATTATTATTAATTATGGTCTAAATGTTTACATATTCATTTGAAGAAGTTTTAGTTACACATTTCATCGCAGTGACGAATTCAGTGACCGAATTCAATTTAGGTTACTTAAACCATCTTTACGCCTACGTAGTCGAATGATAAATAGAGGGTATATGTTGCGTCTTCCAAATATAACTAACTAACAAGCTAGGTGTAGTGTCACCTTATGCAACGCATCTAAAGTCAATACTGATCTTAGGCAATAATCATCAGATGCATAACAGTAGCCAGATTAACTTGTCCTCAGAAACTCAAGGATATAAAATACTGAAAGTATTCTGATAAAAATCAGCATTATCGGTTTCTGTTTCCGAAATTTAAAAAAACGCTATTCTTGTGGTGTCAACGTTCATTTGAGTGTGATTTTAATGCTTATACATAGTTATAATCTAATTCGCACATGTTAATTGGTAATTTAAATATACTCACTTAAATTCCATTTTTATTCATAAGGTTTAGGGATACAACGGCAGAGATATGATTCAGTGCGAATAATAGTTAATAATAGCAATGAGGTATTGAGATATTGCAGATCAAATTGAGGTCGACAATCTAAAATTTATTCGAAATCATAGGAAAGCAATTTTCTAGTATAAAAATATAGAGATTTAATGCTTCTGTTCAAGAACAATCTTGCCACTATGCAACATTCTTAATTTTTGCAAAATATGTAAAACGTGAGCTATTGACCAGCATGACTTTACAAATGAACCAAGAAACAGATGCTCGCTCTAATTTGCTTAAATTTTTTGCCTTTAAAATCAATACTATTGAAAAAATACTATAATTTAGAGACTAAGCTGAAAAAATTAAGTTGTTACATGATGACATCGCACTGCCGGCATAGAATATTCATATGATGTATGACTTGTATCGTATACTTTCGTAATTATAATATACCCACGTGGACTAAAATCACCACTCAACTCATTAATTTTGCTTAGATCTACTCTTAACGGGCCCACGTGAGCCTTAATCACCACATCAATTTAATCTAAATTACCAAGCGGCATCACTATGTTCACCGATAATCCGTCCCTTCAGACTACACTTGCATTTGCATGTATTTAATTTTACACTCGCGTATAGACAAACATTATAATCGATTATCAATAAACGGATCCAACAATTTATGAAATTAGTTTTACCATGGTAACATCACAAGTGTCACTTCCGCCCGAGGATCTGCTCTATTATGGTAACACTATAATTGATTGATTTTGGTCGAGTCTTCATGGTGACGCGATACTACTTCCCAACCCCCTAAGGTAAATAGAGACTGGTTTTATTATCCTTTTTTTATAGTAATAATTCAATTACCATCCAGCCCATGGTATACATTTCCACTCAAGTAACACTGAAATTGTAAGAATGTCTACATTAAGCATCATGTCTGAAATTATGTTGTCTAAGTTGACACACGTGATCCGATATCTTTTTCAGTACTACCATCTCTTACCAAATAAATTCTCAATTATTGGAAGCGTTCAACTGCAAGGCATTCTATATAGTTTCAGTTAATTTAAACCCATTAACAATACATCAATAATTGCTTTATGATACGCTGTTTATTATTCATCTTTGTTTTAACCCAAGATGAGTATTAACAAGAGTGGTGAAAAAATAAATTTTAATGTACATAATATACAACACAATTGTACTTCGAGTTACGATAAAAACGACGATTCATGTTCCTTAAATTGGGCGGTATTCCATTGTTTTAAAGAATTGTCCATATCCTATGAGGATCAAGGCTGATGAATTACTCGGTTCCTAAACCAATCGTTAATCATTATTGCAACATTCCCGTTCCCATGATAATTATCACATACACTCAAATTATCCTTCTCAGGAATCATTACATCAACTTACTTCACCAATAATGAGACATTATGCAAATGCAATGTGACTGAAAATAACTATGAATAACCTGTACTACAAACCCATTCACCAGCTCGATATAATGTACAATATCCACCAGGCCATTTGCTGCATGATATTTGAGATTTAAAACCCATTACTTGATATAATATAGGAGGTTTAGTTCTGTAGCACTTTCAGGTCTATTTTATTATCAGACGATAGATTTCATTCATGAATTTTTAAATTTACAGTGTGTTGTACCCGATCTGAAATATTTTCGAAGTCTAAGTTCTAACTCAAAAATTAAGCTAATTGTCATCGAAAAAATTGCAAAGTCATACATTTTAACATTGCTTAGTCATACATTTTAACATTGCTTAGAATAAATTCTTACATAAATAATTTTAGTTTTCCTATTTCTATTTTAATGCAAATGCAAATGCAATAAATCAATTATAAACTATTTAATAAAATTGCAACAAAAAATGACAAAAAAAATCAGTATAATGTCATATCTTTTGCTAAACACATTCATTCGTATGTAACAATGACATAAAAACATATTTCACACAAGTTGGTATGATAATTATGATGGAACATATTTAATATAATTTATTATACAATTTTTCATTAAATATGATAGAAATATAAATTATTATTTAAATATTTAAGTGCAATTTTCATTTTAAATCCATAAGCCATTTATTACATTGAATTTAAAACAGCTAAATGAACCCCAGATGCTAATAGTTTACATAATAACTACTGTAAGAACAGATACTGCCGCCTCAGTGTATTGCCGATCCAATTCCACTTTCTTCAACTGACAAATTTGTTCATCGCCTTCAGATCTGCCATTCTCCACAAATTCTTCTTTGATTTTGTATTAGGCCAGAATTTTTTTTAAGTATATACGTGAGGTACATATTGATGAAATAGTTTCGCAGTCATATATACAATAGTTCCGATAAATAAATTGTTTTAAAAATATACAAATTTAGATTTTTTTAAATTTGTGATGACCACCAGAGACTACAATCAGCTTACCAAATATTTATCGAGCTTTTTGTTTGTATACGGAACCTTACATCTGTTTTAGCACCATCATCAATTGTCAAAAAAAAAAAACTATCGGAAGTCCCGTACTTCATCTATTACATACTTCGCCACTAACTGCAAGTGAAAACATATTCTCGGTATACTAATCTTCATTAGTTTCGTCTTTGAAACATTAATATTTAAACCGACTTGTGAATTGTATTTCACAAGTCGTTCCAATTTCACTCTCATGTTCGACTCAGTTTGCAATAACAAAAAAAGCGAAATTATGATTTTCAAGTCTACCGATTAGACCTCATCTCAGCGAAATTAAGATCTTAGACGTCATCTGATACAATGCGGTTTAGACCAACTTCACTCGATTACTCAACAATAATTCTTGATGTATTTATATGGTATGCGAAATGCCTATCAAGCCTGATCCCTTCGAATATCGGGCTGTAATCCTAAGGTGAACAACTTGCCAATAATAACAATAATCTAGTTTACAGTGTCCGTCAATTCGGATATCAACCCCTCAATTCATTCCAGTCAATGCAAAATTGAAAAAATCTAAAATTGGGCATCTTTAAAACTAACTGTTTATCGATAGTAATTGTATGACTGGAAAATTTTGAAGGGGATACATAACATCGTACCACAATACAGAAATTCTACTACTGTGGTTCATTTGACTCGGTTTTCCTTGTATACAAAATGATTCCATCAGTTTTTTTCCATTTTGCTTCCATCGAATCTCGCTTAACCGAAGAATATCATTTTATCCAAGACCAGTTTTTGACATTTCTCAATATACGGTATAGAATAATACGGGATTCTGCAGTGAGAATTGCTCTGGAACCGTTTTTTATTAATATATACCTTGTTTATACCGCATACAATTTATTTTCTTTTCACTAAAAATTAATTCTTTTTATTTTCGAATATCGTCCTTTGTAGCATTTCTGAATGATTGTTATTTTAGCTTATATTGAGTCAAAATAAAGAGCTTTTATTTTCGAATATCGTTCTTTGTAGCATTTCTGCTTGATTGTTACTTTAGCTCATATTGACTCAAAATAAGAGCTTATGAACCTTCCATACTTTTGCTTTGTACGCTTTTCAATAAATAACAGGCAAATGGAATTGCTGCTAAGAAAGGCACGAAGAACGATTAAATATAGTATAAACGAAAACTATAAATGTTTTATAAAACATATTTCTTTAGTGATCTAATCAGCATTTGTAGTATTTTAGCATTTATACTCTAGTTCGTGTTTTTTATCTAAACTTTGTCTATACCGCATACTTTTCGTTTTGTTTTTACTTCAGCACTGGAAAAAAATACGACTTTACCCTAACGTAAAATTAGTGCTTTTTATTTTCGAAATATAAAATACGAGTTTACCCTGAAGTCAAATTAGTGCTTATTATTTTCGAATAACAAAATTCAACTTTACCCTGACGTAAAATTAGTGCTTTTCATTTTTGAATTATGTCATTCCCGACATTTACTAGATATTCAAATGTCTGGGGGTTGAATAATGAATTTTATAGGTATTTAACTATACAAACTACATAAATTTATTATCTCATAAATAGAGAGAATACGATTATATGCAAAATATTATATTTTCACACCCAACCATATAATTTTCATCCTTTCCAGGACCACATTTAATACCATATCATATATTATTATATTATGTAATTTGTGCAAAAATCATGTGCTTTTAATGTACGAATATACGAGCATATTCGCATATATATGAGAAACCATTAAATTTATCAAATTTTACGCATCAAATACAAATTTGCATAATATTATCAAGAATTAAAGCATGAATGAATACTTTAAAAATATAAAACGTATAAAATTTAAAACGTTGATTTTTTTTTCTGTTTTTTTCAAAAATTCATTTTCAAACTGAAATTTATTTTAATATATTAAAGTTAAAATATTGCTTATTATAAAATGGGACTAATTTTGAAAGTTTTTTTCTTATTTCGATAGAAAACATTTTTCTTTGGAACATTTACTTCAGAGTACTGTAGAAAAATCAGTGAAAAAGGTAAATTGAAGCAATTGAAAATACATTGTATTTATACGAGGGTAGGATGGTTGGTATCCATACAAATAAATTTACATAAAATATGGTGTAATATGATACGATTTTCCACCCCATAATTTATTTAATTAGAACGACTGAATAATAAAACGAAAACAAATTAAATAAATAAGCTTAATTAATGTTAAGTACGACGAGTATTGTAATAGAATTGACGTAATTAAATTACATAGTCAACTTTAGAAATATACATGTTATAGACGTCGGATATATAAAATTTTAAATAATATGAAAAATGTCAACAGAAGTCCTTTGGTGCTATGATGTTTGGAATATGAAAAATCCTTCAGAGAAAAAAGTCAGGCGTCAACTTTGCCCAGACGTAAGGTCTCACAGACAATAAAATAGTGAAAACTGTCTATCAAAAAATTAAACTAAATTCTAATGTATACGGTACTGAAATATCCTAGGTACACTGTTATGTATTTTTTGCAAAATCTAGAACCAAAAATCAGCTTTATGCATATCTTGAGTCTTGCGATCAAAAGAAGATACTCACACAAAATTGCAGCACAAATAAATGTTACAAGCAAAGATATACAATATCGTTGAATCTATAAAAGTGAAAGCAAAACTTTAATCATAGCTTATGAATAAAGAATATACCCTCATCGGTACATGCCCAAATCAAATCCTAATTTTAGTGATTACAGTTATTTTACTGGTAGTCGAAAATGATGTACAAAATATGAATCGAAATAATGCGTTTGGTCCAGATAATCTCTAATCACATCTTTGAAGGAAGATATACAGAATTGCGCTAATTAAAGTGGAATGAACATTATTTCACATAAATCTTAAAAATATGAGAAAGAGTTTTTACTCTGTGATCTAATTAATGATTCAGAAAACCAGTTCGGATTCATCAATGACAGATTAATAACTGATGATATCTTAAATACTTTGTATAATGATTAAAAAATAAATAGATAATGAAAGACTTCCACATGACATTCATAGATCTTAATGAGACATTTGATAGATTAGCTAGAGATCTAGTTTCTAAATTAATATAACATCTCAAACTGTTCCTGAACTATACATCTCTAATAATAAAGTGTTAGACATCTAATTTAATCAATTAACTGTAAATGTTATTGTGCATCAGGGTTCGAACCTTATGTCAAATTAATCTTTAAAACTATTATGCAATGTTTTTTTAGTGCAATAAAATATCCTTTTCCATGGATTATGTTATTTAAAGATGAAATCGTTTTATAATTGTACTGAAAACCAAAATAAATCTATGGAATTTGGTATTGGAGACCAACGAACTACATACGAGTATCTGTCACTCTAAAACAGAATACATGAGTTTTCCATTTAATTGCAATCGACCTATACAAAACACGATCATATTGTACGGTCATCCATTTCTCGTTATTGAAAAATTCAAATAATTAGGATCACTTACCACAACCAGCTATAAAATCGATAATGATATTCAACATGAAATAAAGTTTGATTGGATCAAATTGAGATCGGTGTTTGGAATTCTATGTGATTGAAAAATGCCACCAAAGATAAAGGGGAAACTGTATGTAATTTTTGTTCAACCAGCAATGACTTACGGTTCTGCATGTTAGGCTGATTTAAGAGACCATTTGCAGAAACTACACACAACCGCGTTGATAATGTTAAGATGTTCATCCGAAATAAGATTGAAGGCCAGAATTCAGTACAGTAAACTTCCGAATCAATCGTCAATAAGCTATTTTAATGGTGATATATTGTTCACCCACCTGAAAGCCTATTTTTCTGCAATAATCATATTTCAAGCATTTACATATATATTCTTGGGATGTCCATTGCATTTATGTGCTATTATATTTTAGATTATTATTATCATTCCGTACATGTTTCAAAATGTGTTTTGAATTACTGACAACAAATATAAAAGACTAAGTAACAAATTTTATTTCCGTCCAAGTTAAGAATGATATGACTCATCGAAAACTGCACGAACGAACATAAACAGTGGCATAGTCGTCCGTAATCGACCGACCTTTTTTGCATACCTTTTAAATACGTATTTAGTTGCGGCTCGCGAAATGGCTAGCGAAAAATTTCAAATTTTGATAAATGGCTCGGACTCTCAAGCAGCTTGGCCACCCCTGTATTAGACCATTAAAATACAATGCCTGTGGATTACAGTAAGCTTTTTTACGTTTCTCATATTTCTGAATCAACATTTGTTTTCAAATCGAATTTTTTTCATACCTATACTGAACCATAATCCCACAATAGGTTATGGAATTTAAAATCTTTTGAATAACTTCAATATCTGACGTATACAAAGTATAATTCATATTAATTAACACATTAGCCAAAAAAGGATTATACTCAACTGTTTGTTAGAGAATACTCGGTATTCTAGCAATTTGAATAAAATGAGAGAAACCAACAGTGTGATAATAAAACTAACTGTAAATGGTGGTAATGAACAGGTGAATAGAGTCATTTTATAAGTTGCAAAACTGTTTTAGATGTGACATGATAATGTCTTTCTGATTATCTGTGTACTTTTTAATCTGTAGACGAAATGATGACGAGTCGTACATATATTGTAACTGGTAATTAGATCACGATATCTTCTGGATTGAGATTTAAAAGATGGTGCTAATTTTGTGTTTGTCGACTGTTTGAAAAAAATGTCTTAACAACAAACTAGGTAGTTATGAGTATTTATTTACCACTATACTGAAGTATGCAACTGTATAATTAAATTCTCATCATTGATCATATATTATCATCATAATGTCCCTTTATGTACCCTTGAGGTGTAAATATTAAGGTAATGAAGACACGAAATATTTTTTCAATGGAATCAATTATTGACCACTACCTTTGATGAATACAACTCTATTGTCCACAATTCTTTACCATATTTTTGAGGTATATGAAGTTAGATTTGTTCTTATAAATTTTGAGTAATTCAGCATACCAGTTTTATATAAAATAGTAAGAAATAGCTTCGTCTCCATGAATCTGACATCGCAGCTCCGTTCTTAAATATCATTAATTGTTTAATAAATTTGATATCAATTGAAAACCAACACTACCAATTTTTTTCTCAAATATCCAATGGAATGGGCATAAATTATTTATAATTTTGGACGGCAGACTGAAGTTGTCTATGTAGTTAATTTGTGGCTAGAGATTTAGAAATAGTAATCGATATTCTTGTCTGCAGTTTTTAAACATTTTTTAAATCTTTACTATAGAACGTCTTATTTGCCAAGTTTTATGTCTTTCTGACTTCTGATTTTGAAATGAACATCCAAAAGCAAATTTACTTTTCAATAGCATAAAGCATCTTTTGCATACCAAAATACACATAATCTTCAGTCTCGATCATCTTGACAAGCATTTTAAGCATGTAAAAATCGAGGTTACAAGATGCTTGTTTATTTGTCGCCCATGAGTTCTATTTCTAATTTTATTGTTTTTAAGTGCTCACAAAGTCGTTATATTGCAGTGATTCCCATTTACTCTGGATTTATGTTTGAAAAGAGATGCCCTTTAATATCTCGTTGTCCAGGACAATAAAGTTGACTTATATTATGATTGTATAACCAATGGAACTCTATATGCTCCTTTTTTTGTATTTTGTTTAAAATTTTTTAATAATAAATTCAATGTCTGCTTTGTCAATAATTACATGCTATCGTTAAATTAAACAATTAATCGTGATTTGTTGAAATGCATAAGAAACCAAATCAATTCCAACTGGGTTAATAAAATTATGTTTTATGTACCCACGATATGTTTACTAGTACGAATAGTGTTCAGGTGAAGTTAATTATACTATTTATAGTATACATTACATTCATTACCTTCATTCTAAATATTATATTTAGAGTTTAACAAAGCTATTGCAAATTAAGTAAAACAACATAACAGCTTGTTAGTACAAATATTTTCTTTTCTTTTTTTTTTTTTTTGATCTTTTCATGTATTTTTTATGTAATTGGCATAAACATATGAATTATAACGAATGGTGAAAATAATTATCATTTATTCATTTATAGGAATATAATTTATGGTTTAATAAAAATTCACGGTCGATATCTTAAACTAGATCAGTACTTCATAAATGTCAATATTTGTAATTAATTAGATATATGAAACACAATTGAAAGTAAAGTCAAAGAACATGAATAGGAAGCTCAGAAGCATTAGAAAGTTTGTTCACTTAAACAACAGCCCGCCGCATGGAATAGAAGCATTACTCAAAAAAAATATATTAGCATTCTCTTATTCGTTTAAAACACAATTCCAAAAAGTATAGTCTAGATCTCGTTCGCGTAAGTGGATTCTACACTTTAGCCGTAAATTTGTTCTTTATCTATAAATTAATAAAAAAAATTGCAATAATGGATTTGTATTAGGTAACCATAATCGTAAGATCATGTTATTGCTACAGCCTTGATGTATAAAGAGGAATGATTACAAGTCTGTTTACCGCCGAAGATTTTTTTTAATCCATTCTAAAACCAATTTTATCTACTTTATTGGGATTGTATTAGGAAAGCATAACTGCTAGAACGTATTTTTGACTAAAAAATGGAAATATCTCGAGAACGGATAAATATACATACTTGCTATCTGAAGGGATCATCTCACTATAAAACTTTATAGTGTATCTCCCGTTAATTAGTTGTCCGAACTGTTCAAATAAGGCATTTGCTACCGTTTTCTGTGGCATAACGCAAATAGGTACATGTTGTCGTTTCTGCTCGCCTGATCCTAACCTTTAACAAAGACAAGCAGAAAATCAAAAGTATGCTAAATAGACATATAAGATATGAATGCATACCTTTTATTTTCTACTAATCTATAATTCAAAAAATTACCTACTGATAATCATGTCCTTCGGATACTGAAATTTTAAATTGTGTAAAATCCATTTACACCCACATTTTTGTTCATTCAAAAATTGATTTATTTTATATCTCATGCGATTTGTCTCAGGAAATTAAAATATGTCGAAAACTGTTACAACTACAGCATTGTTGTTTGAGAATGCATTAACTTGATACTGTTAGTGCATCTTGTGTATGTATCAAAGATCCTTAGAACATATATTAGAGTAAGTTTTACCGTGTTCATTCATCAATCACAGAAATAAAAAATTATTTAAAATATAACAAATTGCCACATTGAAACAGACTAGCAATGACGACGATTTTTATTCATTTTAAAACTGATTTATTTTATCTACTTTATGGGATCTTGTATCACGCAAACATAACTGCTAGGATGTATTTGAAGTTACCTTCTGATAATCATGTTCTCCTCATGCACAAATTCAAAATTGTATAAAATAGAACAGTTCCATTAACTCTCTGTCACATTGCCAGTTTCTTTATTGATGAAGATTTTTGTTTAGGAAAACATAAGCAGTAGACCGTATTTTTATGGAGAAAGATTAATATATTTTGAGAACGGTTATAACTACAGCCTTGCTGTAAAATATTTTGAGAAGTTACCT